>JAHWFP010080063.1:0-22727 GCA_023313725.1 Lithobius niger
GTGACATCTGGGTTTGGTACGTGAAAGAGTGAAGGCTGCAGCTGGGGCCCTCAGCTTTATTGCTTTAGCCAAAGCCCATGCTATGTGAGATATATACAAGTTACAGCAATGGCGGCCCAAACTTCGTTCACTAAGCAACAGTCAGCTCCAGCCCATGCTTCACAGGCCGTAGGTTGTAGGCCTCACTCGGTCTGGCTATTGCTTAGTGAACGAAGTTTGGCTGCTATTGCTGTGGCTTTTATGTTTTTGTTGTAACGTTCTGTTAAGTCTATGATAGCCGTGACATTATAGGTAACAACCTGCCAAACCAAGCCAGGAAGGAAGTGTGTCATGGGAAGAAGAGGACATCCCTATCTGTAATATTCTCGGCACATCTCGAGTTCCGTATCCATGGGAGACGAAGAAGCCTCCCGTATATCATAGGCAGCCTACAAAACTACAGGCAGTCCCTGTTGTGCCTCACTTCTTCTGTGACAGCCTTCAGAGAAGAACGACTCTATTTTTGTCTTTATGTAATTTGAATAATCCAATAAAGTCTAAACCTAATGTAACTGATGTTATTTATGGCAATGAACTCCTGAAGTTGAGTTATGGTTTCTTACTTAGTTTTTCCCAAACATAAGGATTCACGAATTTAAACCTTTCTCAATCGGTAGCAGAGCGTGGGGTTTATTTATAGTGTTAAATCTCAAAACACCGCACCTAGGCAAACGATTTTGAATTGCCAATAATCAAAGTAGCTAACTTGGTGACACACTTGGTCAAACCTCTGAACATAGCAACTCAAGTTTTGCAAACAATGATGTAAGTAAGATGCAGTGGTAAGTACAAGTGATCTAAAGTCAGGTCAGTCCCCATAATTTTACAACCCAGCACTGTCAAAGAAAGAGTTCACCTGCCGCAAATGTTTTGAAGGGTAATACAGTCTTATGGCACAATGTTTTATCCATGTTGTGCCTTCCATTTTCGCCCGAAGCCAAGCACTTACGGGTTTTATTTCACAACAGCCAATTGGGACCAAGAAAAACGCCTATAGGGGCTGTCGCCAAGCCAACTCCAAACGAAAGCCATACTCAACAATTCATCAACCGCGAACTACCTAGAGACTAGGGTTTGTCTACTTGGATGTCTTCGGGCCGTTCCCGGTAGCAACAATGATAGGCAACAAATATTTCACCACATTCATTAACGATTATTTTCATTACGTAACAACATCTTATTCATAAAGAGCAAAGGTAAACTGTTTAAACATTTTAATCACCATTTTGAATAGTCGGCGTCGCAAACTGGGTGCACACAAATGCAAATAAGAAAACACACAAATGCGCATGTACATGAAGTCACGTGGCATTAAACGCCAGTTCTCTCTGCCTTACTTGCGTAGTTCAAACAGGATGGCAGAACGCCCGTGTTTATTAATAATGTCTCGAGTACGCAGCACTTTCTTAGGAGCTAAACTACCATTGTATTTTTTGGGTGAGATGGTGAATACTGCAGCATACATAAGTAATCACTGCACTAACCCCAGAAATAATCAGTCACTCCTAGGCAATCACGGTGTGGTACTACTTTTAAGCCCTTAGTGAAGTATTTCAAGGCAATTGGTTGTCTTTGTTTTGCCTTAAAAGCTCGAAGAAATCAAACCACGTTAAATCCACATGAGGAAGTGCCTACATTAGGGTAGGATAAAAGACTGAAAGGCTTATCACCTTCGTGACATTAACAACAATCACAAGATAATTGTTAGCCACAACGTGATGTTTCAGGAAGATGAATTAGGCATAGACGATTACCTTCAAAGAGCAATAGTCGAGATGTTGAATTGTTGGGCATATGAGTGCTTGGGCATATAAGCTCTTGAGCATATAAGACAAATTGAAGACGTTCATACAGGGACATCAGCAAAGGTTGCCTCACTGATGTTAACGTTCAGCCCCTGCAAGGCTACAGAACATTTTGGCAGAGCTCATTAGGAGAGGGTATGGGACTGCAAGTCCAGAATAACGAGCCAGAAGACCTTCCTTTGAATCCAGGGCCAATCAACACTTAGCGTTGGTTGCCACTCGTGTAGTACCAGACACAATGCAAGAAGCGTGTACAGACCCAAAGCTGATTTATGGAAAATGGCACTAAACGATGAATGTGGCGCTTTAATCGCCAACCAAACCTGCGAACCGGTTGATTTACCGCCAGGCACATAGGAATCAAATGTGTGAAAACAAAGAAGACTGCACGTGGAGAAGTGGAGATGCACAAAGTACGATTGATTACTAAGAGTTACACCCAAAAGTATGGTATTGAGTATTTTGAGACATACTCGCCGTGTTCAAGGACCCCACCACCACAACCAACAATCATACGACACAATTATTTAACTCACCAAACCCAAAAATGGAGTTAGTCAAGCATATTTAACAAAGAGATTACACGTTTTTTCTTCCAGCTACACACTTCGCCAAGGGGGAGCTTGCTGTGATGTCCAGTTAATATTTTTATAATCTATGACAGCTGTGACATCATAGTGACGACCTGTCAAACAAAGCCAGGACGGAAGTCTGAATCTTTGCCCATGGGCAGAAGATGACTTCCCCCATCTTGATATTTTAGAAGCTCCAGAGCGCCACATCGAAAGAAGAAAAAGAAGTCACCTATATAGTAATGGCAGCCTATAAAACAAGAGGCGCTCCCTGTGATGCTTCACTTCTTCTGCGACAACCTTCCAAGAAGGAAGGCTCTACTTATCGTTAAGTAATTTTAATTAAAAAAAAGTCTAAACCTAATCTAACGTTGACGTTATTGAAGGGAATACATTCCCGATGTTTATTTCTAGCATCTACTTAGTTTTTCCCAAGCAAAACGATCAACAAATTTAAACCTTTGTCAATTACCACATATGATGTTGGGCTGTGGTAAATGGTTACATTTCTTCCCGTACATGGGCCTTTTGTTCTTGGCTGTTCCTGATCCAGCGACTGATGATGGTGATTGTTAGGTTAGGTGTTTATGCAAAGTCATGGATTATGAATCTTATATAAGCGATAGTTGCCAATGACTAAGACTTCTTAAGATTAGGATTCAAGCACTAGAACTTTCTGGTTGCTTCTCAAGTATGGAAGTTTACTACTACCCACAAGTAAAACAAAAGTTTGGATTTAATAGCAAAATTACTTTTGAAACACCCTATAGTTTGTAAAAAAAAAAACAATTTGGTTGGATACTTCCTTTTTGAAACACCCTGTCTGTAGTTAGGGTTGTTGTAACACTTTTACAATTTTAAGTTTCCTTGCTTCACTACATGGACTGCAGTTCTTATTTTAAGCTTTTTTGTCCACCCTTCCGGTTGCCTGCAGGACAATTAGTTATAATCGGTTGTTAAGGTGTTTATACCAGGGGACTACATTCGTGAAAGAAAACAAATGTCTTCAGGGGAAACCGTCTAAAAGGACTAAAAAGACTAAATCCTAACACATAGTGCTACACAGCAGAAAAGAAAAACAAATAAAACGTAACCTACAAAACTAATCAAATTTATCATCCTGTATTTCAATAAATTACGATTTCCCAGCAAGTATTAAACTAGGGCGTCATCAGTTACACTGTCGGCAAAATGGAGCGAAGCGATTATTAATCACACAAATTAAAGTTACATAAACACTTTCTTTAACAAACTTAATGTTGAAACAATACAACAGACACAGGCAGTTGTTTGTAAGTGCATGTTGCATTGGTGGCAGCTTTGAGGCTCATCATTTCGGTTGCGTCATGGAATCTTGTCCATTTGCTTTTGTAGTGTGTCGTTGGATGGCGTTGACGGCTGTTCCAACGAGCAGCTTTCCGACTTTGGTTTTTGAGCAGTCAACGACTCTGCTAATTTGAATTCAAATATTTGAAAAAAATATGGCGAAAAATCTGGTTTAAATTGTAGCAGAGGTTGTTTGTTTATTTGGTACTGCAGTGGTTACTTCGTACAGCATTACAAATTGATGCAGTGGTTATATTGTGCTGCATTTGAGCCCCCCCCCCCCCAACCACCGCCTTCACTACCACCGCACTTGCGCACTGTGTGCTTTATGACGCTGCCTTGATGGTGCTGAAGTTTAGCAGCTCCTTGTAGCAAGCATTGTCTGCGGTACGGCTAATTTCAGCAATTTTCATTGCCCGTCGGAGCCACCGCATCATTCCTCAACAACAAGTCCGAATAAATGGTTTTTTTTTCAAACCATCTCTGGGTGTACCACTATCAATGTGCATAATCTGATTTTAATTGATGCAGTGGTTATTGCATGATGCGATTACAAAGATCGCATTCGAGTGTATTCATAAACAGAGCTCTGCTCGGCCCGTAAGGAGGGGGCGTAAGTAGAATACGTTTCAGGAGGTAGTTGATTAAAACTGATTTAAAATTTCCTCTTTTACAAAATCGGATTCAGAACGGTTTTTGAAATCCTTTTGGTTCGGTTTTGGTCAGTTCGGGTTCGATAGTTGACACAGCAATACCAATAATGATCACTTGGCTCTAACTGCTGTATCTTATGACTGACCAGTGATGGGAACCACTCCACTTCAATGGATTCGAGCCAGTCAGTTACCTATACACCAAATGACTGGCCACCCAAGTCCATTTCTACGTACATTCCACTGAGAAGCAATTCCATTCAGATGAATTCAAATTTATGAACAAAATTAATTCAACCAAGTCATTGCCATGCAACGCAATTTAATTAAAGTCATTGCCATCCTTTATTTGCCATTTCAAATCAATTCCAACCATTAACTTTTCATTTTTCATTCTGACAAATTAGTTTCAATTTACTGAATTCCTGTTGACCCAGTCTTAAATCCAGTCAATTTCCAGATAATTCAAGATATAATTTTCCCAATTCTACTTAAGATCAGCACAGTTTTGGCTAAAGCCTGGCAAAATTTAGGAACTAAGTGTAGAAACAACAAAGCATCCTACTCCTCACCCTGTTAACTGTAGAAAATTAAAGGAGGACTTTTGTGAATTTGGGACTGGAATTGGGAACTTATTATTTTTGTGGAATTGTCCTGGATTGAGTGTAATTACACCTACAATTCAGTTTAAACAAATCTGGTCAAAATAAGGCATTTCAAATCAAATTTGAGATTAAATCTACCATGCCAATGATTGACTTGGCAAGTCAAGTAAGTCAATGGGAGTGGAACATGGGCTATTGATGGATAGTAAGTCAATTACTACCAAACCATTTTATAATTTTGGAAACTACCTAAGTCAAGTCCAGACCAAGTCAAACGGAATTGAAGAGTATTAAAACCAATTCCATTAATTCAACAGTTTTCAACTCGTAATTAGGACAGGTGTAAAAAGAGTTCCACCCTTCCAGATCCTCAACGCTATGTGATAAACCAGTTTATCAATTCATTAGCCTGGAATTGTAAAAGGTCGGATCAATTTCAAGAAGTTCACAAACGTGGAAATGACTCAATTTTGTGCCCATCACTGCTGCTGACAGTATCAGTACAAAACTTGTTGACATTAGTTAGATAAGTCATATGTATCTATCTGCTCACCTAATACTGATTTCCTATCTGTAATGATGCTATAAATCAGTATACACTTCCGTACCACGATGTTATTATTGACATCCTCCTCTTAGTTACCTCGACTCTGTCAGTTTAAAGCTGCAGGAAAAAGCATCCATATAGTAATTTATAAACAATCATACATGCTACGGCATGTACTACACGCCAAAATGATTCTCTCTCTGGTCAAAATAGAAATTTATAATAATAATCACGTTGAGCTGCATACTAGTACATCACACTGTTCATTTCAAGGTCTAGTTTATTATTTTCAAGGGCACACTAGACACGGAGCGGCGCATCAAGGAGAAGTGGGAGGACCAAGGTCTGATCACGATAATACCTAAACTGCAACTATCCAAAATCTCGGCTAACATTTTTTTTAAACCAGTTAAAACCAGTTTCGAGGGACAAAAAAAATGTCGGCTGTTCAGGTGATATTCGTTTTCAAGGGGTACGCGTCGCTCACTCTACTGACGTCGATTCATGCTTCATTTAATCAGCCCCAGATCATTAATTCGATCTAATGAGAACGCAAGTTAATTGCAGTTGTCGCTCACAATTCGTTCATCACATTGCGTAAAATGTCTGCAATTCATAAACAGTAAAAGGACTGTTTAACGTTGAAAGCGTTTATCCTACGCTCGCTTTCCTCGCTCAATTCACGCACCTGCGTGCTTCAGAAACTCTAATATTTGACAACCTTTTAGAACCATACTAGCCATATCGTTCGTTTCGTTCACTCCACTGGCGTTGATCCATGCTTCCTGTAATTTCTTTGATTCCAAGATCATCACAAAATCATGTACTGATCATTTTGGCGCAAACTAATTGCAAATTTTGCTCACAGTTAATCCATCACATTCCTCAGGACGCTTGCATTTCATCACTGCTCATGACGTCATAGTTTTATCAGGAAAGTTTATTCAGGCATAATAAACTTTGCATGAACAAACTATGACGTCATGAGCAAACGTCATGAGGGTAAAAAAACTTTGACGTTATTTTTGCATTTTTTTTTAGCGCATTTGAGGGTCATAAAATCAAGTCACAGCGACAAAAATAGGCCTAACGTAAGCGCAATTTAATTATCTTTCATCTTTATCTTTCATCTTTTATCCTACTCCCATCTTCGTACGTGCCTTGTTTCAAGAGGAGTAGAGGTACACGCACATCATACGTTTTTAATGATTAAGGATGTAGATGTTATTTTTTCTGCTTGGCCAACCAGTTGAAGCCAAGAAGTTTGAGATCTATATGTCGTGATGCTGATACTAAGTATAATGCAAAATGTGTCGTCTTACGTGTTTTTTTTTTGGAACCAAGTTACTTTCCGATTAATTTCCCTGAACAGAAAATGTTTCATCAAACTCTAACGTCATGAAACAGTTTTCTAAGCAGTTTATCGCGTAATTGAGGGTCGACAAATTAAGTTAGAGTGACTAAAATAGGCCTACTAGAGGCATAAATTAATTGTCTTTCATTAGGCGATACT
This sequence comes from Lithobius niger, assembly GCA_023313725.1. NCBI lineage: Eukaryota > Metazoa > Arthropoda > Chilopoda > Lithobiomorpha > Lithobiidae > Lithobius > Lithobius niger. The sequence goes on from JAHWFP010080063.1 coordinate 7,061, forward strand.
CTCACCACCGTAGGGGACCGTACTTCCAGAGGAGTAGGCGTGCAAACACACACACATATCGAACGATTTTAATCATGTAGCTACTCGCTAAACGAAATACAAATTTTTCCCGACGTTACTCTATTAGTCAAGTGTTACTAAGTACAGGCTCAACTTGAAGCATGGGACTTAGAACAAGATACTGACTATCAGGCCTAACTTAGTCAATATCTTGCTTTAGTTCCATTTTACAATGTGATCAGATTTTCTGTTGAAATATTTTCAGCACATCCCACTCAAAATTAGATAATTATTATGATGGACGTTGGAACCACATTCGAACATCAACAGTGACGTAAGGAGTTTTGGGGTTGTGACGCCATCACCACGTCTTTTTGGCGAGGCGATGCTAGCTCTTGCCTTGGCTGGGGCAGGTGAACGTACAAGAGGGAGTTCTCCTTGACTATCTGCCAAGGTTCTGACGCAGCACAAACGGCCTACACTTGCAAACTGACCACTGATTGGGGCGGTTAAAGGGCAAGGTTACAGGGCAAGTCACTTTAATATTATGTCTGCTGTGTCTATGCGCCGACACAGGACATGGTTTCTTGAAGACTTTGTACGGGTGGGATGTTTTTTTTTCTTCCTTTGAGCCTTGAAATCATTTGAAGCAAACTAACGCTAATGTAGCTGAACTGACTAATACTTAAACCTTGCCAAGCAGTTCAGAAAAAAAAAAGAGAAATCCATAAGGGGAGAGGAAAACCCAGGGATTCGAACTATGAAATCCCTGATCGAGGTAGTAGCCAAGGGATGTCCAGAATAAACCCCACAACAGTTGCAGTAGTCTGGTAACCTCTCAACATAAACCCCACAGGCATTTGCGGTAGGGACTTTGCTAGGCTACCCTTTTCAGCTACTGATCAGATAAGCCTACTACGGCGTTTATTATTACTAGCGGAGTCGCTCGCTTGCTCGCTCATTCCGCGTCGTCTCACTGCGCTCGAGGAGATTTCTTGCTGCTAACACTTATGATACAGACGGACCTTCCACATAGGAAACGATCAAGCAAATTATAAGGGTGTGGTATGCGATATCGGGTATCTCGAGAGATGGTCAATATTACTTTTTTATGTCCAAAGAGTCAAGCAAAAAGATCAAGCAATTTATCAGAAACGCGGTATTTCTCATGACAAACGCTGATTTTCGTTTGCTTCGCTCACCCAATCAGCGCAAACATTTTCTCAGAAACGTGACTGAATCAATGTAACCACCAAGAACCACACATCACTTGTAGATTGTGTTAGTACACTTTATATGGGTGTTCTTGTTTTACTTATTTTAAGAATATTGTTCTTTACGTCCTGCTCAGTACAGATTTTTTCATGGGCATCTTGTCACTTCACTTTCTGATGATCCCTCACTTGGAAAAACATCCGCAGCACGTCAGATGTAATCTCCTACGAAGATGAGAGATGAAAGATTGATAGAGCAAAGCGAGACGCACATTGAAAAGGTTTAGTTTACGTAGAAATCGCTGGTTTTGCTCGCTAACACCACACACTGCCATGCTTCAGAAACGCGAATGTATCCGTGCTTCAGAATCCACGAAAATGACGCCCTTTTAAAACCAGGTCTATGGGTGTGTTTTTTCCACGCATCAAATCAGTTGAAACACAACCAATTTTAAGATCTGTATGAGGTGTCTTGCAAAATAGGACCAAACGAAAGATAATTAAATTGCGAACAGTATAGGCCTATTTTCATCACTGTAACTTGATATTATCACCCTCAAATATGCGAAAAACCCTTAAAAAATAACGCCAAAGTCCTTTTCGGCTCATTCGGCCGCGTCTCGCTGCGCTCCAGGTGATCACGCTTTGCTCGAGTTGGTTTCCATGAACAAACTATGACGTCATGAACAAACATGCAGAGGGTTTAAAAAAACAAACTTTAACGTTATTTTTTAAGGGTTTTTGAGGGTGATAATAATATCAAGTTACAGTGATGAAAATAGGCCTATACTGTGCGCAATTTAATTATCTTTCGTTTGGTCCTACTCCCATCTTTGTAGGTGCTTTGGTTCCGAAGAAATAGAGGTACAAACACACACACACACACAGCACGCACAGCGTACGTCCTTAACGCAACAGCACTGTTTTAATTGTTGGACTGTAATAGTGCAGTGCAGCAGCTGTGCAGATTAAACAACATCACCATCAGTCGATATTATCGGGATCAGAATCGGAAGCAAAAAATACATGCCAGTACATAGTTTTATCTAACGCAATGCTGTCTTAAAATTTGTCTTCAATAACTCTGTAACCCAACGAGATGAATACATGCGGTTGGTGGCATTTTTAAACAAAATCCGAGCAGCATCTTCCAACGCTAAAATATACTTTTTACATTATTAATTCATTAAGTTCATTATGACAACCAAATTCGAGTTTACATTAAAGGGGCCTTTTAACTTAAGCTAACAGACTAAAATATTTTCTATAAATAGTGACAGGGTCTCACACTGGAATGTAAGTTGGTCAGATATCAGATCGGTATTGGTACGTCATTGAAAGATACTGGATCGGATAGACGTGATGATGCCCACACTGAGTGAAAGAACCCTCAACTAAAAATGTTATTTTATCCCAAAAGAGGCTTATTTGTGTCAATTCAGCACGCTTAAAGCAATTGGTCGGTGTTAAATGTTTCCAGGCTCAACTTGCTTTCCTCGTGTGTTTGCTTCCATGTTGACTTTCCTGTAACTCAGTTTTCCAGCACATCAGTGAATGTAAATGTTGCAAATGCATACACTTGCTGTTTTTTTCCGTACGTCACGGCTTCGCTAAATTTGGTCAAATTCGTGTAAATGCAGCAAGTTATTAACGCGTTGGACGCACGAACATAAACAAACAAGCAAACAAACAAACAAACAAACATAAATTAACCGAAATTAACGTAAAAAGACTTTCCATCCATCAGCTTTACTTCAGTATTTTCAATCAATCAATTCTAAGGCACGTTATGTCAATGAACCGCAGCTTTAAAATATGCTGTCAACAGAATTTGACTTGGCACTCAAAGCTCCTCAAACGGTCATTACATAATTCAGTTTGCTATTAGAAAAAAAATAATTGGTTGGATGCAGTTTTTTTTTTGCCCATCACAATTTTTTTAGGCGTACATTTATTGCAACGAACAAGAACAAGAAGCTTAGTTCTTCCTCAACTCGTTTCGTTCAATTACCTTCAATCAAAAAAAAAAAAAAAAACAACCTTCAAGCATGGTTTGCCACACGCCTTCAGCAAGTCAACACGAATATGGACCTTTAAATACCAATTTTTACTTCTCAACTGTGTTAAGCCCAAGACATTGTATTGGTTGCAGGAACAATAGTGGGTTAACGCAACAAAAGGAGGAGGAATATGGCCGCCAGAAGAGACGTGACCTTGCCCACAAACGCAGGCAAGGTTGCTCAAAAGAAATAATAAAATTGCAAAAAACAAAAGGAGAAACATAAAAAGGAAAAATTTATTAAAGGCTTGAAGGCAAACATTGACTAAACAACAGGACTTCAGTCGTAAAGCCCCAACCATTCAGGTATAGCCAAAGGAAATATGCGAAAGAAAGCCTATAACTGCAAAAGAACACAAAGAGAAAACCAAGTACAATTTAACAAAGGGCCTACCATTAAATTTTTTATATTTGCGTCCTACATACATGATAAAAAAATTTTTTATCCCGATAAAGCTTTCAAAATTATCGCGATAATCGATAATATCGCGATAAAACATTTTTAGGTGGGCATTTTACATTTGTTAAAGGCACATAAATCCTTCCGTTATGTCTTGCGACCTACTGAGAACAGTACCTTTCAAGGTGGCACGAAAGAAAAAACAAGAAAATCACTGTGATGGCAATATTTGCATACGTTTGAACTAATGTCGCAAAACTGAGTCATACAGGAAAGCACAAGGATGCATGTACCTTTAATTAAAAAAAAAAACCTTGGCTAAAGCCTACAGTGCAACCTTCCCATGAGGCACTCCCATTTCGCCAGTAAACATGAAAATACGCTTGTCATTGCGTATTACTTCCTCACCATGTAAGCACAATTAAACAGTTGTGCTGCTAATTTATGCTTAAATATTGTTTTCAGTATAAACTAGCTCTCCATTCAGCTAAAGTGGCTGACAACAGTATTGCACATTTGGTTGGAGAGCCCTCGTAATTCCGCGCGCAACACCGCACACCGCTTGTTTGTAGCTATTACGGTTTCCGAGATACGACACCTTAAGCATCGAGGTTTTGCACGATAATTCGATAAATCAGAAAAACGTGCGATACGATAATCAACGAAAATTTTTATCGCGATATTAACGAATTATCGATTATCATGCCACCCCTAGTCCTAATTGTTAGCATTTCTGTGCTAATCTAAAGAAGCCATGATGCGATTTACTTTGAAAAGTACAACTCATAATTGGTTTTTTTTTTACCACACTAACCCAAGTCCAACACTATACAACGGATTTTCCAATACTTGCGAATTTTCGACAGACCAATTTAACAGTTGGAGTCCACTACGTGCGTTTTTTTTTCTAGCCAAGGAACTGAGTCCTGATGAAGACAGGCGTAGTGGACTCAACTGCTCGGATTAAACAGGGTTTTACCGGAGAGGGAACTGAAAGTATTTATGGTAATAAGCTAACTATTGTTAACTGATTTGAAACTCACTTGTCCTTGTTAATAACCACTTTAGTATTGAAAGGTGAGTCCTTCTTAATGATCCTTTGCGGCAATTTAGAAAAGTGACAAAAGTAGCCTAGACCACGGATTTTCAAAAACGGTTATGCAGGCAAATTTTAAAACTGCTTATTCCTTCCACCGATGAATTGACTTTCAGACTTCAACTGCCAACGTTGAAAAATGCCCTCGAAATGAATACAATCTGTTGGCTGAACATTACCTACACTACGGGCCTTCACAAAGTACCTCCTGTAGACTGCGGAATGCCTCAGGAAACGGTTAACAAATTAAAAGCAGATGTTTGTCACTAGACAGGTCGTGAAATATAAGGAGGTTGCTTATATGTTGTTAAAATTTTTACAGGGTAAATTAAAAGTAAGCATAAAAAATAAACATCCCAATAAGGAAGCACAGCGCAGGTGAGCAGACGTGACAAATAACGATATCGAAACTCACTACATTCGGAGGTCCACATATGTAATCTTTCCTAGGCCTTGTCTTTTCACACAATTACTTTGAAACCTTTGAAGTAAATAACGACCAAACTAGTGACAAAGCGAGTACCTTAAGATTGGGGAAGATCTTACTATACACACAGATTCAAAAAATCTTTTGGCTTAATCAAGTATTTTTTTTTAGCGGGATGAATGCCGCGGAACCAAACTTATGAAACCCCAAATCAGAATGAGGAGTCACAAATAGACTACTGCAGTTAATATATTTGAGTGATAGAAAGGAGTGCTGGCTTGTATCTCACTGTATCACACAACTACATAATAACAGGAACCCATTAAGTGCAAAACGAGTCAATTACGCAACGTTTCGCCTCCCAGTTCGGAGTTGTTTTCTAGTGAAAGGTAAAACTAAAACATACTTAACTAGTATGCAATTCCGTTACGGTTCAAAAGAATGTAAGGGCTACACATGGAAAATCTACCTTATCTTGGTACCTAGAATATCGTGGTCATTAACAGAAAATCCGACAAATCACTTTTGTCCTGCTTTTGTTGTGTACTTATCACTTTTTTTTTACTAGTTTTACTAGTATGCCACGAACGACATGAGCACATTTCCGGGACCCTACTGAGCCTTCTCAGCACAGAAATAGCCGAATTAAGGACTGAACCCAGTACCTTCAGCGTGCCAGTCTCACTGTTAAACGAAATAAAGACACACTATTAAACGAAACGCCTTTTTGAAACGAATAGCCACACAATTTCCAAAATACTTGTGTAACATAAAATAAGATATAGAGAAAATGTTGCCATAAAGGATGTTTTACATCGAAATAATTGAAATTCGCGTAAATAATTTAAACAAGTCGAATTATTAAAAAACTTGTCACAGCAAAACTTATCATCTTTACTTAAATTCTATAGAATTAATGCTTCAAAAATCTGAAGTATGTCGTGTAGGTTAAAACATGTTTAGTTTTAGTAAGATGAGGAAATAAAGTATCGTTGTGTGGTTGTTCTGATATAGGGAAAACTTAGTTACTAGGTTTAGCACATGGTGATTATAAAAACCTACAACACCAAATTCGAAACCTCAAAAGTTCACGAGTATTTAGAGTTTTTACTGAAGTTTTCGATTCAAACAAATCATACGCAGCACAAGAAAAAACAGGACTCACATAAAGTTACAGCAGCCTGCGTAAAAAAAAAATTTCTTGACTTTAGAGTTGACATGCCTTGACATGTTCTTACTGGAACTTTAGAAATGGATTTTATTTATGTCGTTTGAATCGCACACTTAAAATTCTATGTAATTTTTTTCATTTCATTTTTATTTTCCATCAAGTTTAATTTCAATTCAGTTGTCAACACAAATTTCAGTTGTGAACACAAATTTGTAACGAGAGGGTGATAGTGTTTTATGTGTAGTGTTTTATGAGAAAGCAATCCAGTCAGTAGCGTGTACTGACCACCGAAAGGGCAGCTGCAACTTTTAGTAAAAGGGCAGAGTTACTTTTTTACTCTTTTCTGCCTCCTTCTTAGCCTTATACGCCCTTTTTTTGGTCTTATTTGCCTTTTTAGGCCTTATTGCCCTTTTTTAGACCTTATTTGCCCTTTTCAGATTTTTTGTTGCTTTTTTTAGGCCTTTAAGGTCGTTCTCAGGCACCGCCGCTAAAAAGGGCATCTTGCAAAAAGGGCAGGGGCAACGTCTCCACTGCCACCCTCTAGTGCACGCCATTGAAGCCAGGTGTTACGGTACTTCGCTATTTTGTGCTTTCATCTAGCCAGTCGTCAACATTATATTTTCCCGCCAAAGCTTAGTTGTGTTTACAGAAATCCACTTCTTGATTAGATTATCAGCATTGGGCTTTACACATTGATAGCCATCAGCACACACAAGCGTTGGAGGGAGGATTTAAAAAATTTCGCATTATGCCACACAAAGTGTTAGCTGGAAGAAGAGTGGGGGCGGGGGGGATGTGTGGCCACGTTTTAATTGTGGCGATAAGATATTTTTTATAAAGTTTTCAACTTCACGACAGTAAGTGCAAGCCTTCTTTTCCTAACTTAACTTTGATGACCAAGCTTTAAAATCAAATTTGGCAGGAATGAGATGTTACCCGATTACTACAGATTACGAATTTAGGTGTTCCATCAGAAAATTCATTTTTGGCACACGGATACGAACGGTCCTATAACAAACCTGGCACTATAACCAATTTTTAGTAATAGAGCAAAGTAAGTTTTAGTCGACATTTTTTCTGGGTACCTATTTCTTTTTGCTCTCGCTTATTATCCTTTTCAGCCCCTTTCTTAGTCTTTTTTGGCCCTTTTAGGCCTTTTCTGGCCCTTTCTCAGGCACACCGCGCCAGCAAATATCGGCAAAAAAGGCAGGGGCAAATGTAATTTGATTGGCTGTTATAGTCAATGGCGTGCACAAAAGGGTTGTCCAATCAATTACAGGACGGAATGTCAAGATGTAAACCTATTTCCGTTGGTTGGGACTTTAAATGTCAGAACACTCAGACTAAGTCCAAAAGACAATTGAAGCTTACGAATATATTTACGTTTGGTAAAAATCTAAGGAAATTGGGGTACGGGTGGGGGGCATGACCCGCAACATACAGACTGTTTAGAGCTAAACTAAAAATCACACACAATCTGTACGGTTCTAATGTCGAACGTCAAGTTTTGGAAAAAAAAATTTTACTTAACACACTCAATAGGAAAAGAGTAACGAAATAAAAGGAAGGAAAGAAGGATGTAAAAAAGGAGGGGCACCTATCTATAGTTTGTTTCACATTATGTTTGCAGGAAACTGACTCTGTGACGCCACGTTTCCTTTCACTAAGAGTGCAAAAAACACTTAAATATTCCACTCGTAGATTCTAACAGTAACTGTGTAGAGTCTACAAGTGTGATATCCGCATGTTTTTGCACTCGTAGTGCAAGAAAACGAGGCGTCATACAGTCAGTTTCCTGCAAACATAATGTGGAACAAGGTATAGCATGCGGGTTCGTCCGCGTGACCGATAAGCACCACTTATGGGAAGGCACAACCTATCTTCAAAGGAAAACGGAAGATCACGTGCCCCACCGATAAATATTAAAGAATAAACAGGACAGTTTACATCGGTATTTAAATCGCAAAGAGTTATCTTCAGTGAAGTCGTGGGGTAACATGGAAAGTACTCGAGGTTTGATAATTTCGTGACAATCGGAATGGGCAAGTCTCGTTTTGTCTAACCACTGTAATCGCCGACACTTGGCAACTGATGTAAAGAAAAATCATTACAACCGGTGGCAGACTTACCTTGAGCAAACAAACATCGCGTAAATCTTATCTTATTGCGATTTGATCGGTCTGGCTGGGAGTAGGCAACTGTTTAAACAATGTTTTTGTTTAACAACGATGGTAGCAACATGCTCATTATTGAGGTAGCATTGCTTAGAGAGTAACGAAGATGGTAAATGCTAGAGAATCCGCCCCTTCCCCCCTCCCTTCCCGCACTCTTGGTTTTGTGTGTCTGCACCATTGATGTCGTTAAGCAACAACAGAAATATGAAAAGTTTTTTGTCCTCTCTGTCAACACAAGTTCCAGGGTAAAATGTTAAAAAATAAAAATAGAAAAGTGAATGCATTTGCAACATTTACGCACGTTTGAATTAATGTTGCAAAAGTTAGCTACACTGGAAAGCACACCTGGCTGCAGGTGCCTTTAAAGCAGGGGCGTCTCTTCCGAGCTTCTTGCATATTGCTTTTCCATTGGCTGTTGATTTTGTTGGGGCCACTGACGTCACAATGCAACTTACAGCCTACGCACATGCGCACAAACCAAACCAGACCGGCGCCAGTGACGTTACACGAAATATTGGCGGGAAAACGACTTAATGAGCTGGGAAGGACCAACTTTCCTGTATATTATCGTTCCACTCGACCTTCCTTTAAAGGCAGGTTACCATCAGACGGAAGTTTGGAGCTTCAAGCCCCATCCAGCGCCATACAGTTCTCTCTAGCACTTGCTCGCAATAAGCAGAGGAATGCACAACGAAATATCTTTAAACACAACAAGCCACGGTCCTTCTGAATTACTGAGTAAAAATTTGGTACGCCCTCATGCAGCTGGGCGCAAGCTATAAGGATTAACGATACTAATGTCACTAGATGGCGCCACGGAAAAATATACAGAAAATCTCCTGGTGCCATCTAGTGACACTAATATCGTTAATCTTTATAGCTTGTTTCCAGGTGCACGAGTGCGTACCAAACTTTTATAAATAATTAAGGAGTCACTTGGCTTGATTGTTGCTCTTAAAAGTTTTGCTTTGAGCATTCCTTTGCTTGCTGCGTGAAAGAACTCGATAGGGCTAGATGCTGCAAAGTTAATTTGGTGGCAACCCACCTTTAACTTTTTGCTTAGACCAAGAATTTGTAAATTCTTGCTTAGACTGATGTTCTATTCTCCGTACGTGTACTGCTATCAGATTAAAAATTCATCAAAAGTTTTCAAAAATATCAGTGACGCGATCTATGATCGAATTAACGAACTTCCTGAAAAGCAGTAATTTTATAGTCGTATATGTTTATGGTTATGGTGCCGCTCATTTTTCCAGCGGCACCATAAATTACGAAACGAGGTTATCCTTATCAAAGATTACGTGGATGAAAACCGTGTTACCTGTTAACACTAACCCAAATTACCAAGAACAATTCAGAAAACCATGGATTACCTTACACGGTATTTTTAAATTACTGGATTACTACAAGGAAATCTTCTGCTACTGGATTACTACACCGAATACTTCCAGGATACTTTGGATTACTGAATGTAATACATGGAATAATTTGAATCACCTTCCGATTTTCTAAGTTTCCTGAATACTGGTTTACCTCAGGTTTATTAGAGATTACCTGGGAATACCAGATCATTGAAAGATTACCACGGAATACCACCGGGTTACTAGGATTACCAGTTACCTGATAATTGCAAAGGAATACTGCAGACTGCTCATGGATTGTGCAGATGCTGGTATGCATGAAAGAAACTTAAGTCTAAGCCATGGAGTTACGGCTAAAGAAAATAGGTGCTTAGTTTGGTGTCCTAGTTTTTCAAAATGTCGACGACCGTCAGTATTGTTTTCTTTACATTTATTTGAAATCCAAGCTAACTCAAATTTTCCCACAACGTTGCGTCTTAACGTTTTTTTGCGTTTTTTTTTTACGTCTTACGTTTTTTTGCGTTTTTTTACGTTTTTTAAGTATCTTACTGAAAGAAGGATGCATACGGAGTGAAGGCCATGTTAAGTTCGAGGTCTACTTAACGAATATGGCGAACAATAGAAGAGAGCTGAAAAGAGTAACAACATACAAGGAAGCACAGGCAGCTGAAAAGCTACAACGAAAAAATGTCGGCAGATTCCACTGCAAAGATGCAAATGGCAAGTATAAAAGCGTACAAATTTGTGAATACGCAAAGAATAAACATCTTTGACAATTTATAATTTTTTTAATATTTATCAAAACCAAAAATTCTCATGCAGCTACTGAAAAAAGAACACGACGTCGAGGGGGGGAGGGCGATGCTAGGAGGTATGAGCTTTGGTAATCTGGTATACAAGTGCTTAGTAATCCGTGAGCAATCTTTAGTATTCCTTGGCAAACAGTGGGTAATCCTAGTAATCTAGTAGTATTTCCGGTATTCCGTAGCAATCTGCATAATCTGTGGTATTCCCAGGGTAATCTCCAATAACATGAGGTAATCCAATACACAGGCAACTCAGAAAGGTCCCCAAAGCAGAATTTTCTGCCACTGTCTGCGACACCAATTGTCGGGGAAAATTTGCAGCTAATCTGTTTTTTTGTATGGTTACCCACAAATTGATTGGTTTTTACTGAATAATTTTTCAGTGCTTTATCCTATTGATTGCCTCTTCCGTCAATGGAAAGGTCTCGTCGAGACGATTAAAATGGTGTATTGGAATGTCCAAATCGGTCAAAAATTGACGAAACGGCAGAAATTTGGTCAATACGGCACGTTTTGTCTGCGACTGTGCCAGATTATCTGAGACACAGTCGCACGTCGCACCCCTTTCTGCCTCCGGGAGAAAGGTAATCCAGAGTATTCCATGTACGTAGTAATTCAGTAATCCAAAGTATCCCAGTAGTAATTCGGAAGCATTTCTTGCAGTAATCCAGTAATTTGAAGTATTGTATACCACATAAGGTAATCCATGGCTTTCCAAATGGTTCTTGGAAACCAGGGTTAATTCACTAGTTTAACTTTGGTAATCCGTGCATGCAAATTATCCACTGTACATTACATTTTTGACCAGTTAAAATAATACCCCCTCGATGGTAGGGAGAGCTAAAAAAAAAGTATATATTAATTCTTTGGCTAATTTAACACTTTAAAAGTTCCTTATTTTGTTCTGGTTATCTTATTTCAAAATGGAATAAATACATTTCTGTAATAGTTTGACACCAGCCAACAAAGCAGATAAGCAAAACGAAAGTGCATCGGTATTTTCTTATACATTTCTGTAATAGCCAACAAAGCTGATACGCAACCAAAGTGCATCGATATTTTCTTATACAGCACAGCTTTCTTACACAACACAGCTTACTCCACAGTCCACACTTTAAAACACCTAGCGAAGACTTTTTCTTTTTTTTTTGCTTTCCTGTTTCTGCAAGACTTCGGAAAAGAATAATGTGTGCTAATTTTATACGCAACAAGAACAAGACCACCTAAAACGTGTTAAATAATTATCATAAATTCAGCCTGAAGCTTCAGCCCATTTCAAATTCATAAGCCACTCCTCCCACTATTGTGAAACTAAATATTTCTCAAAAGAAGATGACAGTCTTTAAGAATATTTTTTTTTTTAGTTTGCACATCTTTTGATATAGCCCTAGAATCCCAGAGGCAAATGCAAGGCACCGTCAACCGACTGGAAGAGTGAAATAAAGGAAAATTGTTGAATTAACGAATTTTGAACTGCTCGGAGAAGGATAATTTTGCTAGAAAATGCCTAGGGTATTTCACATTCCAAAATCGACATGATGACTACGTTTGCATTACGGTGGTACTGGCCAATGACCACACTGCTGCAGTGTGTGGGCAGACTTCTGGACAGCTAGGGCGGACTTCCGCAATGCAAGGTTGGAATTTCGGAATGCGAGGTTGGACTTCCGGACTGCAAGGTCGGAATTCGTGACGTCCAGCCAGAATGCTCGACTCTGAAACGACAGCCGGACTTCCGAAACGACTACCGGACTTCCGAAACGACTGCCGGACTTCCGAAACGACTGCCGGACTTCCGAAACGACTGCCGGACTTCCGAAACGACTGCCGGACTTCCAAAACAACTGTCGAACTTCACTAAGGAAGGGACTGCTGGACTGCTGAATCGGACTGCCAGTCATACTGTACACCGAACTGGCAGAGTGACTATCCTCTCGGAAGCAGGAGTTAAAATGTTTTTAAACAGTAACCTGTTTAATTTTACATGGGAATATTTGTCAACAGCATAATCTCGTAGTACCCTAATGGCGTTAAGGTTAAAAGAGCCACTTTTAGTCTGAACGTCTTAGTGACATAAAAATGGATGTTTCTTTTTTTCCTTCAACATTTTCGCTAAAATTGTTCGAATTTATCCAAATATGCCAAAAATAGTCTGCGAGAGCACTTGCCAAATGCCAGCGGTGCCAGTGTTTCATAATATCCCTACACAATGACTAGTGTAACCACATCAAAATCAGAACAGAAAAATAAAATTGTGACTTTGTTTTAAATAATAATTTTGTATTTATTTAAATGTGTCATTTATTTATAAATTTAAATTTACAAATTTTTGTATCTAAATCGTATTTTTGTTATTTATATCACAATTTTCTGTATTATTTACCTTAAAGCAGAAATTTGATACACTTGGGGAAACAACAAAATGTCTGCAGTTTTAAGTTCGAATACCAACTTGTTTTTCTACCATAGGCAATTGTTTAAGATTGGTTTTTTTTTCGTTTAGGGCAAAAAAAGAACATTTTTTGCAGTACTTTACTGGTACTTAGTTAGAAAATCTATCTTTAGGCTACATCTACAACAGTGAAATTGGGTCATAGCCTAACTACAGTTTTATAAAAAGTGAACGAATAGATAACTGAAATTCAGTAATATTAAAAGTAAATCAAATTCAGTTCTTATTTCCAGTGTTATATCAAAGATTTGGTTGATATTTGGCTGCACCAATATATTCCCATCAAAATATTTTTTTTGGTGGTATTTATAAATAAAGTGAACTTGGCATCGTTAATTCAATTTAATTTTAAAACGGGGACCTAAAATCGTAAAAATAAATTAAACAGGAAATTCGGGATAAGGGCGAGACGCGGCTGAAACATTTGCACCATTCATAACCTCAATACTTGTTTTAACAATATTTTTCAAAAATTCTGTACTACTAATGTTGATTGAAAAGATTTCAGTTGAGTTTTTCAATCCGAAGACTTCGGTATGAAGGCTTAAAGCAACCAAAAACTACTCGTCTAAACATCATGAAACTCTGTGTCAGGCTAGCCTTCGTCCCCCGGCACATTTTAAGCCCAACCGCAAATCCGTGAAACCTCTGTGAGCCGAGCTATTCGAAAAAAAACCCTGCGAAGTAAATTTCGTTTTCGAGGTTGTACAATTTTTTTTTTCCAATTCTAACAGTTTATACTTAAAAAAGGAATGATTTTTATCAAAATACCCTGACCAAATTTATTCAGTCCAATAAGTCATCTGACTTACTAGTGACTACCCAAGCTTAACACAAAGCGCTACACTCGCGCCACACAATAGGAAAATTTGCATAAACAGAATGCTCATCCTGTGCATCTAATAAACGATGCCACTAAATCAGCAGCAACTTTAAGTGACCTAGTAGCCCAATCGCAACACAAGCATCATATCGGGAGGAACACTTTTCTTGATTCTCAATTTATCAGTTGGGCCAACCCACCGAGTTTGATAATTACTATGTCCATGACCACACAATTACTATGTTTATGATAAATAGGTTGGCTAATGTCAAACTAGTCATTGGAGATGACAAACAATTAAATATAGAAACCTGTCAGACCTCAGATCTTATCTGATCGGCTTCATACATGTTAATCTTTTTTCCCTCCTCGGATTGCCGAATAAGATTGTTTTCTGATCACTAAAGCTGATAATGATCCAACAAAATCCAACTTCTGGCTATTATTAAAATGTATAAATCATTAGCAATACTACCGAACAATACAACGCTCAGCAACCGAGACAGTCAGAAGATCTTAAGGAATAAACGATTTTTTTTTTAGAAAGTTTGTAGCTATTGTTACAATAAAAAAAATTGCCTACTTTCTATCCACAGGGCAGGCCCTAACGTACGCAAAAATGTAGGTCGATGAATAACCACTACTTATAGACATCTCGTTGGAAAAATGCAACGAATTATAACCAAAAGGACAAGTATTAGGGTAGCCATTTTAATAAAACAATTTTATTGAAATTTGTGTCGTACAATGCAACCAGGGGTGAGAGTGCTTTTTTGAAAAAAGTCTGAAAGTAACATCATGACGAGAAAAAGTTACTAGGCAGGGTGGGATCCTTTCGAGAAGTCCCGGATTCAAATCCCGGGTGGGTCCACAAACTATGTAACTACTCAGGGAGCGTACGATTGATTTCAATATTTACTCGAGCACAATTCACTCCACTGCACAGCTAGGGGTCTGTACACAAAGTATTACATATTAGGCACTGTCCAAGTTGCAGCTTGGTTCAGCCCTAGCAGAGTAAGAGTAGGAGAGGTCCAATATTGTAAGTTGAACCTCCAACACCAACTGAGCATCCTCTGTTCCTGAGCAGAGAATTCCAGTCAAGGATTTACGTCATGTGATTGGCTGACCGCAGTGATCTGGTTCCAATTGGTTGAACAGTTGGGCCCGCTCGCTGCCTTGCTGCTGGCACTCGGCCAATTTCCATGTTAGGCGGCAATTGGACGGGTGTGGTGCAGCTCACGTAATTACACGGTGCACCACGAAGTATTGGCTTCACGTTGGATCTTGTCATTCATGCAAACGGCTGTTACAATTTTACCATTAATTTTGAATTCAAAAGGTACAATTCGGCTAAATATCTGAAATATTATCATCCCTTTACAACTGTACATATTTTATAAAAGAACGAATGGAAAATGAAAGGTTTCTGGAGGGGCACGCTCCCAACCATAGCCATGGCACCAGAAGAGAAAGACAATTTGTTCTATTCAATTCCACTTGGAAATTCGTATGATCTCTTACACGCCACTCAACGACATGCGCACGAGGCACCATGGGCCCTTTCTCTGCCCAAAAATGCTATGGTGGCTGAAGTTAGCCTAGAACCAGGAACCTCTGGATTGGAAACCATTATACCATTCTTGGTATTGCTTAGCCATTTGCAGAGAGCAAAAAACCAGCA
>JAHWFP010080064.1:0-20413 GCA_023313725.1 Lithobius niger
TTTTTTTTTTTACTGCTCCAGCTCGCAGATCAAATTTAATTTTCTAGGCTGATCTCTTTACAGCAAACAAAACATATCGCAGCGCGAACTCCACTACCGTGAAGTAGTCAACTGTACTTGAAATGCGTCAACCAAATGTCTCAAAAACGCTGCCTGTCATCAGAGCACCACAGTACGACATTAAAACTTAACTCGTACACAGATTTGAAGTAAGGTGTCCTGCCCTTACGTTAACTAGCAGCCTGTGCTCTATGACGTTATACCAAGCGTTAACAGCTACCTTGTGACATACCATTACTTTAGAAAGGAACAATTGAATTATCTAACGAAAGTGACGGGAGTAGTCATTGATAAACAAATGGATAGCGAAACGTAACGTATGCAAAGCACTAAATAATTTTTCGGTAACTTCCCAATAAGTTTTATTTTCAGACTGCAAAGTCGAGCTTTTCCAAGGCCACAGGCCAAAATTCAAGTAATTTTCCAGGAGTGTCAACTTTGGTAATGCGGTATACAAATGTTCGGTAATCAGCAGTCGTCCTTGGTAATTAAATAATCCAGTGGTATTCCAACATTCTGTGGTAATCCTTAGTAATCCATGATATTATCAGGTAATTCCACTGAAAAAGGTTCACCACTCATTAAGCTCATTTTCAAAATAAAGATAGTCAATATCTTGCAAATTTTGTCTTCATCAGGTACTTCAACGGTTTTTTTTGAGTTTCTTTGGTCATGTCCCAGAATTCAAAAAAAAACCTTGACGTGCCTGATGAAGACAAAAGTATATACCGTATCCTTATTTTGAATATGAGCGTAATGAGTGGTGCACATTTTTTAGCGTAATTCAGCGAGTTTCATAATTCTATCTAGTAATTGTTATTCTCAGGTAAAGTTCAGTAATACGAGATATGCCACTATTTAAGACTCAGAATTGGTGCCAATCCGCAATTCATCCCAAACCACTCCTTGTAGTAATCCACGGTAATCTTGATGGAATCTCAAGTAATTCCAAGCATTCCATGTAGTAACCTAGTAAACACAAGTAAACCGAAGTATGCCTTAGTCGCCGTTTCAAGCATTAGATGTTGATGCTTTACAACTTGTAAATCAACTGTGAAAGGTGTGCCTAATATTGTTTCAGGGTAGATCAATTTAGATCTGGGTTTTGCAGCCTGGCTTGGTTCAAGGTTTATTCTTGACTGTACAGAAGCATACAAGGTAGCAGCTTAAGTAGCACGTGAGGATTATAGCGTGTACCAGGAACTCGTGACGACCTTTTAACAAAATTATTTAGCACATTCAGCGAGATTTCAAAGGCAGCCCATGATATTTTTGACAAGCGACATTCACAGGTTAAAGCCACGCATAAATTTAATTGTGACAAACGTAATTGAGCTCTCAAATGTTGTCCCCAAAGATGACGGTTTCAACTTGCAGCGATCTTCACCACAGACTCGTAAGGGGTGGTTGTTTTCAAACGTAAAGCTGTTAATAAGTTGTTAAGGTATTTTAAATGTTGAGAATCCATAACTAAGCTTGCTTGTGGCTGACCCAAAATTCCCTTCTATAGAAAGATAGTAAAGTTTAAATTCTAGTACATTAAGTTAGACATCTGTAATCCAGTTACAATATTAGAAACTTGGAAATAAATCATTATACCTTTGACGTAATGTATGCTGCAAGTAATGGATGGTAATTCATGATTTCGGAGTTGTTCTTGGTACTCAGTACATATTAAAACGTAATCCAATGGTAACCCACTTTATCTTAGGTAATCTGGTTATTGTGGATTACCTTTTAATATGTACTGAGTACACAGAACAACTCAGAAATTACCATCCATTACTTGCAGCATACATAACATCAAAGGTATAACGATGTTTTATTTCCAAGTTTCTAATATTGTACTGGATCAGATGTCTAACTTTATAATGTACTAGAATTTAAACTTTTACTTGTGGATTACCACTAAGTAATTTTGCGCATACTGCGTAAAAAAAAATATTAAAAAAAAGGTAAGTCAGTCTACACTTTTAACCAGTGTCTACCCATTTTGCAGAACCCAGCTTCACCGAAAACAAAAACCCGCTTTAAATTCGGCAAATGAGTAACTTCCGTTTTACCGACCAAAATATTCAAAAATTTTTAACAGAAATTAAAGAAGTATTCCTACTTGGAAGGAATTTGCGATTAGTCATAATTTCCGATAATCCACGTTCAGCTGCAGCGAGCAAAAAGAAAGGACAATACGGAGTCGACAACATATTTACTAATTGACACTCCTTGGCCTTTACCAGCTCTGGAAAACTTTTTGCACTTTTTTAATCCTTTTCAAGGGTTTGCCAGGCTTGTTTGCACCCCGACCATACCCTGTAACAACTTTAGCAATTCTCTACTAAGATATTACAGCGGTTATGCTTCTGACACGTACGATTAACTGTTGCAACGTTACATTATAATAGGCATCCACGTATGAGAGGAGATTCTCAGCAAAGGCTGAACATTTACGAAATGGGAGCATGTTGATGTTTTGTCAGGTCTTCACAATATCAGTGTAGTCACTCACAAAAACTATTATCCATTGCTTGCTTTTCACCCTGGTTGTCAATAAAAAGCATTAAATACATTTACAATGGGTAAACATTTCTAAATGACCTACGTATGAATAACGACCTCACAATAATTGAAATTCAAGTTTGTTGTGTATGAAGCCAGCTTTTCCTTATTTAACGGAAAGTTACACCTACCAATCCTAAAGATATGATCTATCCCCCATGTTTCCAGTTGTTTAATGGGAATGCAAAAGCCTATAAATGTTAATACTATGAACAACGCAAAAATATATAGATTTTAAAAAGGAAGTTAGTGACTGCGGTGGCTTGCATAGCATAAACCATAAATACAGAGAATCAAAACTGTAGCCCCACCCACAAAAAAAAATTGGTATACAAATTTAATAACCAACAAAAAACTTTTCAGGTTATGACCTTAGGGCACTTATCAGTCTACATATTACCATTAAAAATTAATTCGGTCCAATGGCATTTTTCAGAACTTCTTTTTTGCAATTCAATTTTTCAGGACTCTTTGCAATTCAAACGTCACAAACACAATCAGACTAATTGCACCACCAATGGCTTAATCTTGTGATGTTGCAGACAACTAGTTTCCGAAATTACTCATGTTAGGTATTAAATCTCATTTTGATGTAGTTATTAAAAAAAAAAACTTCACAATTACAGCTACCACCAACCACTTGAAAAACTAATTTCAACACTCCCCAGATGACGTTTGTGCCATTACGTTTCAATACTTACAATGCCATAATAAGTTAAAAAATCAATGTAGAATTCCCTCCCCGAGTCCAACAAGCCCAGCAACGTGTGCCATAATAAATCCTCCCATAAAAGCTTATTTCAGCAAGTGCAGAACTATTCCAACATATTGCTTCGTAACCAGCCGTGACAGAAAACCAAATCGTAAATAAATCCTGATAAACTATGATTTACGGAGTTATTTGCAAGTTGGGAGAATATTGATCTTGGTACCAACATGAGTGGATAGATTGTTTGGCAGTGTTTTTTCTCGTAATTCGTT
Organism: Lithobius niger; assembly: GCA_023313725.1. Lineage (NCBI taxonomy): Eukaryota > Metazoa > Arthropoda > Chilopoda > Lithobiomorpha > Lithobiidae > Lithobius > Lithobius niger. The sequence goes on from JAHWFP010080064.1 coordinate 3,598, forward strand.
AACTCCCCTTAGGGGCAGAATCAGTATTGTTATTTGTGTCCTATTGGATGGAACCACCATCATTTTTGGATGTCAGTTGTAACAACTTCCTGCTGTAAGGCTGCTTAACCTACACGCCAACCAGGCAACAGTTAAATTTCAAACACATTTCACAATTTAAGGCTGGTGGAGCCCGCCAGACGCGATTGATAAACCAAAATTTCTGCAAACTTGTGGGTTCCACGCTAACTCACCCAAACAATCTAACCACTCATGGTACCAAAGGTCCCTTTAGGAAGGAAGAATTCTGACCAGCTTTTTAGAACAATTTCCAGTATTTCCAGATTTAACCCTTTCATGCCCTTTGTAGTCTTACAGGTCCTATCAAGTCTCAATGCCAACAGTTTTTTCAAAAGGTCCCCGAGGACCCAGAGTAAACCGAGATTAGCACCCCTGTCTGCAAACCAATAAAATGCCACTTCGAATCCCACTCAAAAAATATTTCACTTAAACCTAATTTAGCCATGAAAGGGCTAAAAAAACACTAATTGTTTTAGCTTTAAATATATTGGTGCGAATTCCAAAATCAAAAAAAGCATGGCTTAGGACTAAAATATAGTCAACGGGGGCCCAGGCTTTATAATTTACCACCAAAAACTCGATTAATGGCTACGATACATCAATGTTTCTTGATTAAAACAAAAAGACCCAAAAAGCCTTGTTCATCCACTCTACCAACCTCCTAAATAGCTCAAAATTGCACTACCGGCACAGTTTTGTTGCACAAGGAAGGGTTCTTTTAGCATTTACACTTAAAAACATACTCCTGAAATAAAAGAAAGGTACCCACAAGAGGCAAAGAGAGAAGGTCCCTATTACAGATAGAGATGAGCACACATTGTCCATAACTTGGCTCACCCAAAAATGGCGCACAGCAGCAGCACATTCCATTGTTGCCACCCTTCTTCATTCAAGCAGGCACGCAGACCAGGCAGGCAAGCTACCCAGATGCACACTCCAGCACTTCAGCCAGCTCCCACCGCTTGCCTAGACACAACACAGTGTTCAGATTAATGTCAGGTTCGAGTGCGGGTTGCCATTTACCCTTGGTACTTGCATTACAGAAAGCGCATTAAAAGTTTTTTGACTGTCTCTGGCAGGCTTGTGTTGTCAGCGTTTTATGAGGCAAGCAGTGGTAGAGATGTGTATAAATAGTGGCGTATGTAGTGGTGCGTATTTGGGTATGGTTCGCCATGAAGGTTGCAGCCGCTGACCATGTCTTTCTCGCTTCACTAATTGTCTTGGTTCCCCCTTGTTCTTGTGGTTCACACTTCACTCCGTGACACGACACAAAAAGGTATGGGAGGAATTGAACTTGTGTCTACAAGTACGAAGAAGCATTAAAATTGCCAGACTTTGTTATCTCCAAAGGAAAAGGGTGCTACGTAAGCGTGCAAAGGGAGCTATGATGGGACTAGCTTACACCAGTGCAGTGAACCTTGAACCAAATGGTAACACACAGAAAGGGAAAGGTGGTGGGGGGTTTGGATGTATCCTACTGAGGAAGTCAATGGCGTGGACAGTCAACACCAAGGTCATCAAATCGTTAACTTTTGACAAAAGTTTGGAGTATTTTGTGTAAATTAGAATGGTATGCAAATCCTTACACTAACCCCCTCCCCCCCCCCCCCCAAACAAATCTGAATGCCGATGTTTTACGGACAATATATAGTTTCTCTAAGTGGCAACTAGCTGCATTGATGCCCGATATTTTACATTGCAGAGGTGGAGGTTTTATTGAATTTTTTTTCTATTTATTCACAGCCATTTTAAGTGCCGGCAAATAAAATATACCTAACAAAAATAACCTGACGTCAGCTGATAAGGTCACCAACTTAATAGCTTAATTCTTAGGTTGTCATTAATACTGCAAACAGCCTTTCTTTGTAGAACTGAATTTTAAAATTCTGGTAATTTCTGTTATCAAGGTTTTGTACATGGGTTGATGATTGTATTTTGTTACCCAAGTTCTAACTTGATCGACTGCAAAAGTTAAAATTTATATCGAATTAATTAAGTATAGCAAGATCTTGTTCAAACTTCAGCCAGAACCCATAATGCCCGTAAATTGAAAGAAAGTATTCGCACACACACACAAAAAAAAGAATTTGTGTAAATATTAGTTATAGTAAAGGTTTTTAAAGGGCCAAAAAAAAAAAAAGAAATGAACAATTAAAACCATGACATACAGCATTTTATATAATCTAAAAGAATGAGATTTTACCAAATTTAGTACCATTTTTCGCCGTTACTGTGATATTGTATGAAACGACCACATCCCTAAAATTAAAAGCGCGAAATAAAGTTCAAGCCCACCTCTTAAATTGTCGTTTTTCTGGGCAAAATTAAATAAATGCCACATACATTTAACAAAATCCCATTATCACCTTAAATCGTCATTTTACTCCTGCATCTTTTTTAACTTAAAAAGATTCACATTTAACAAAATCTGCGTTAAATCCGACGTAATTCACGATCGTTAAATTGGTTTAAGTTGGTATTATTTTCCGTCCAGGATTGTGGCCCACTTCAACTCCCTCCTGGACAAGCAATGCAGTGTAAGCTCCCTCCTGGACAAGAAGTGTAAACTTGCACAGGCGTTATGACTGAATCGCGTTGGACGTTACGAAGGTTTGTGTGGTTAGAAATTAGTTTTAAATTAAATAAGTTGGATTTTGGAAGAGTGGTGTCTAATAAACTACATTTGTGAATAAATGAGAACAAGAAGCATGGTTTTTGGCTGGGCTGAATCCAGATCAAGTACATGAATGATAACTAACTGCCATCTTTTCAGTGATGGAGTACACATGCTTGAAGGATAAAAAGTCGTGTAAGTTCCATTTAATGCCACCTCCGGTTTTTCCCAAATTTTGCCTAAGCCCAAAGACGCTTACAGTACCATAAGTCGTATATTAAATGCTCAGTTGAAGCTAACGCCCACCCCCTAAAATGCTTTAACGCCAAAATTGTAAAACATTGGAATAAACGTCCACCCCTTAAATTGTCGTTAAATTGTTGTTGTAGTACTGCTTGCTACGCGTACTGGTCCCTTCTTCCTTCCTGGGATAATAGTGAAAACACCGGTAAGCGTTTGATACAGTGGTATTTTAAAGACATCTCCAAAACAACGGCACAATACCACCAACTGTGTTGAACTGTGTTTGTTCTTGTTGGTGGTATTGTGTCGTTGCTTTGCAGATGGGGTAATAGTTGTACTTTTTTCTGTGATAGACGTCCGGAAGGGTTAGATGTCCAGAATAGTGGAGTAAATGCTCACCACCTTCTTTGTTAAATTTACTGTATAAGCCCATGGGCGTTTAATACACGATTTACGGTAGATGCCACTTTTACAAGTGTGTAAACCTAACTGAAGAGAAAAAGCTCGTGGCCTTCTCCAATTAAATGTTTGTTCTTTTTAGGATAAAATTAAAAGCGTCGCTACCCAAGTTAAATGGGTTAACACTTGCCACAGTATCTAGTGGCAAGAAAGGGTACCAAAATAGGTAAAATCTCAAATTTATTCTATTTACTGTACAAAAATGCTGCAACAGCTTTAATTTTTCTTTTCATCCCTTTAAGGAGCTCGAAAATGCCTATTAGAGCGCAATTTGCACCACTTTACCTTTAATGTATTGTATTTTCAGTTATTAATGGACTTGCACGAAATTTGTTATCAGATGGAATAGTTGCATTTCCGCAGCTTTAAGGTTCTTGCATAATCAAATTACACGAAAGTGTACACAAATGTGTGTTGATGCAACTTCCTTGGGCAATGACCAACATACGATAGACCAACGCCAAGCAATGATAGGTTTACCATAACTTGAGGAATTGTTCGACTGTCAGGCATAATTGTTAAGACTGGCAGGCGCTAACTACGGCCTGTTAGCAGTACAAAATCTTAACTTCTTACATTATTGTTTTAGTAGTAATTTTTTGGTTTGTATTTGGTATATACGGGTTTTCAGTATTTTTTTAAAGTTAGCCGTCGCAAACCATCAAATAAAGTTGTATAACGTCAAAATCTTGTGCCCATCAGTATTGGTAATTTGTAGGAAATACTAAGTTAATCTAATAAGCAACAAGCAAATTTTACTGTGTACTAAATATCAAAGTTTGAATCTTTTAATGGAATCGTCGGTAGTGACTACTGATTGAATGAGAGGGTTAACAGAGACTAGAACTGGCGATGTAGACAATGGGAACACCAGAATGAGGGCACAGCAAAAGGGAACCATGAATACTAAGAGTTGAAAAATTTACGAAAAGTATGTTTACTGGTTACCAGTTTGGACAACAAATGCAGGGGGTAATCTAAAACGTTATTGCAATTACTATCTTAGGTAAGAGGACAATACGCAACTAGCACTAATTTTTGGTAAAGCTACGAATGTTGGGGAGATGGAGAAGAGGTTTGAGGGCACGTGAGCCTTTTGTATATATTACAAGAACCATTCACTCGAGCACTGAGCAAATCCCATCTTCCAACACAGCTTCGCAGTCGATTGTTTACACAAAAGTCACTTGTGTGGTACATCTGCAAGTTGTTGTTTTTTTTTTTATAATTGCTTCCAGATTGGTTTGGTTGTCTTCTGGCTTTGTAAAGTCTTTAGTACATTGTTTGTGCATGTCTTTGAGGGATATTTAGACATTGTTCGTGCAACAGAGTTCTTTGTCTACTTTATAAAGAAAGCAAGCCACTAAAATAATAGTCCGCAAGTCTTGTTGTAGGAGGGTAGTTGTTGATGTAGTCTTGTAGGGATCGTGTCCTTCCCCATACTCCGTGTCGTTCAAGGTGATTTGTTGCTCGTCCAGCTCCGCTCTTTTTATCTTCTTGTCTATCTATCTAGCAACAGTAACTTAGTGGAGTAATGTTTCAATCATAACTGTTTCAATAGGATGATTGTTGTGGCATAACATAATATTGAAAATGAGTTTATAGGCCAGTGGATATAAGTCATGTACTGTAAGCCATTTTTAAACGAAAAGTGTTAGATTACCAGCACAGAAACTGAAAATGTTTTTTGATGTGGACAATTTTTTTTTGTGATATATTTTCTCTTTAAAATAATCTAGAATTTTATAATGTACTGGCAATGATTGGGTGGTTGGTCAGTTGATTTGATTGAATGATTTGGTTGGTTTGAAATATTAGTGTCACTGTGGCAAGTGTTTCGCACCTAACAGAGACAGCAAATAATGCAAGGAACCAACTTTGCACCACAAGAAATATACCACATACACATCAATAATAGGAATAATGATACGCTCCTGCGACAAACAAAATTACTTTTTAACTAAACTTTCAATCTTAGCTAGCAGGTAGAGAGAGAAGTCTTAACAAATTATGCATGATGAGACAACTGTCAAACTTACATCGGTTGAGCAAATTATTTTAACAATTTTCTCATCATACGTACTCGAGAATTTCACTATCGTACCAAAGAAGAAAACCAAAAGGGCAGATTACATATGACAAAAGTGAGAATAAACTGGTGAAGTGTTTACAATAGTGGGCCTTCAATAATTAAATTAGAAAAATTAGAAAAGACAACAAGAAACTGCACTTTTAACACATACAGCTTGCCCTAGTATGTTTAAAAGTGCAAATTCTTACATTAGGACTTATCTCAGGTAAACAGTAAGGTGGTCAATAGAGATAATAAAACCGCTAACAGGGTTCAGAATCAGCCAAATAATTTTGCTAATTTCAACAAAAATAAAACAATGTTTCACTGCCGATATCCACATCGGACAGCTTTAACAAATTCGTAAGAATGAGATTTTTTGACTTCTTTTAGATTGACCGACACCTATTTGCTTCCTAATGTCAGCCGTCCAATTACAATGGCACTAACTTAAGCATAAAGGTCATTACCCAAATGGCTTGGTAGGCTATTTCGAGATCAATTTCAATTAGCACGCGGTTCAACAAGGCCCTTTTGCATCAGAAACCAGCATGTTAGCTAATGACAGGGAAGCGCACATTAACTCTTGGGAGGGAAGCATTTAAATCAATGGTTATCTGCTTATTTGGATTTCTCGTTTCCACGATTAATTTCTCACTCTACCAGCTTTTAAAATGACAATATCCACTGGTTGAAACAGCATAAAAACAAAACGGGGACTGTTTTTTTCCCCACGACTACAGTCTAAGATTTTAACTAATTGTTCCCATGCTTTGCTTGCAAATGTTTTAGAGAGACAAAAACAAATGTATCAGTCAAACAAAACACATGTCAAACTGGAAAAAAAAAATATGGTAGCATAATTACAGTTAAAGAATAAAATCATGTGAAAAACCATACTAGTGTAACCTACAGTGTAAAGAAAAGTACGATCACGAGCAACCAGTTTCCCAACGCACATTTTTCGGTACGACTATTTTAATCCCAGCTACAGGGCAATTATCGAGACAAAAATAAGTTTACTTATAAAGAAATGTTAGTTCAATTCCCTCCTATGGTAATTCGTTCGCTGTTCCAAAGCTTGCAGTTAAGACAAAGCAAGCACGGAGTAAAAACCATGGCTTCATCCATTTCAACCATTTCAACACTAATAAATCAAGACTGTAACTGTGATACTTCATTAGACAGAATTCAGGTATAGGACAGTTTGGAGACAAAAACTAGTTAACGACAGGCTAAATTTAAAGCCAACAAAAAATTGAAAATTGCGAGTAAAATTACAGTTTCAGCATGCAAATACATGGAACAATATTAGGGCAGCTTTAAAACAGTTTAAGTTTTCAAATTTGGACGAACCCGGTGTAACACAAGTTTATCGTAATTCTAAGTGTGTGTATAACACCAGATTAGTCCCCAAGTCTCCCAACTTGCCTGCTGCCGATTTTAGTTCCTCACTGTCCCCAAACAGGTGGAGCCCTGTCACATTCTAAGTGTTGCATTGCGTCATTGTTTTAACTGTGATATTAGCCATTCTTGAATATAACAATGCGGCAGAAAACGCTTTGACACAACAACGAATGCAGTTAAGCACACAATTTAATTTTGAACTATGGTCTTCGATATTTGGTATGTCCAAAAAAAATCCTTTGGAAAAAAAACCCCCTAGCATTGGAAGTGTGGTCGCACATACCCCTGGAGATGAGCACGCCAAATGCAATCTCCAAACGCCTATTTCCAATGTGCGTGTGTCTACAACCAGAGACAGAAATTGCACCCAAACGGAAACAAGATTGGTAGCAATGCCAGCTGGGATGAGAGTAGGAACCGACATTTTGAAAAAGAATATTTTTTGGGTGAAATTCCAGAAAAATTCGGAAAGAATTGAAGGTTTTTTCCTTTCAGGAAGACTAATTAAACACAGGCAGATTAAAGAACAATTCGACTTTAAACAAGAAGTATTAATGCTGCAAAGTAACAGACAAAAAAGAAGATCTGATGCTTCATTATCAGCCATCAGCTCATCCGCAAATTCTGTTTGGCCAGTTTCCTCACCCAGAATTTATTTCCACTCTGTCTCTACTGAACCCTGCGATAAAGTTGGTAAAATGAAAATTGTATTTTTCTTGTATTTGGGACAATGTGTCCAACTAAAAAATAATTTCAGGCCAAAAGACATTTAATACTAACTATGTTAGAATCTCGACGACATTCAGTTAGGAAGATCGATGCCGCTACAGCCACAGAACAAACAGTCCATCCACCACCAAAGTATCATTGCAAATTATCCTATTTGGATAATTTTTTCCTATTTTTTCCGTAGGTATCCCAGAAATATTTCAATTTTTCCTAACCTACAGCGCTAGATGTGAGCAGGTACACCACCAGTTGGGGAGCTAAGGAAGCTTTAAATTTAAGACTTCGGTATACTACATTAAATAAAAGAAAAGTTAATAACGAAAGGGGAAGTATTTTAGGAAGTAAAATAAAATAAAAATTCAGTCCCGATATGCAGTCTTATTTTCACACATATTACCGACACATGGGGTTTAGTGTCAAGCTAATTGTAGCACGACAAGTTGTTAAACATGAAAATTGGTTAGTTAAAAGCTATCTGAACTTAACAAATGCAAGCAAAGCACCGGCGTACAAATAGGTCTAAGACAAAGAAGAGTTTACCAAATTAAAAAAACGAATTCAAAACTATTAACTACTATTTTGACAAAGGCGCCCACATAACGTGAGATCATATAAGAAATAAAACGAACCACTATCAGTACAGTACATCGAAAACCACAAAACTATACAGCCCAAATTTGGGCCAACAAATTTACGTACAAATTTTTCCAGATATATAAAAGACAATATATTTGGTACAATCGGAATCCAGCTGTCACGTAGGCAGGATATATTACTATTGAAACTAGCAAGTGATTCACAAATCAATAAAGATTTGCTTTCTGAAACTAGCAAGGTTCCACACCGAACAAGTCACAATCTGCCTCTGCAAACATCACCAATACAACACACATAAAGGAAGTTCAAAGCGTTACTTACTCAGATTTGGGTTAGTGTAGTCCCAGCTCTCGTTATCATTTTTGTATACATTTAGCCGGGCAGGCTAAAAACAAAAGAAAACAAATGCAATGAAGTTTTTATTCCATAAAAGAAAAAAACATTTTATATCAAAATTAAAATACAAGGGGCACCTAGTCAGTTTTGGTTTCTATTGCCTAACCAAAAATATGCATTGCATTCCTTCTTTCAATGCAATTTCTCCCTAGAGAAGCGCTGGAGCTAGACCTGGTTCATCTTTTGTGCCTTTCAGGCAATAGAAACCAAAATTGACCAGGCGCCCCTGGTATTTTGACGTTTCTATATGCCGACGAAAATCTACATTACGTGCAATTTATAGTATTGCAGTAGACTTCATCACATGGCGGTGGGCCCACAGTAACAGGTGCCCAAGCTACAAGCTGGCTGCCCCAGAATCAACAGACTCCTAGAACCTGAAGCTAAGGCAAAATAGGAGGAGGATTGCAGCGAAGTCCGCAGTGGGTTCCTTGGAACCCCAACGATAATGTAGGAAGGAGTCTGCTTCAATTTACACATCAACGCAAGTCCGTCTTCTTTTCAACCCTTCCTTTTTCTTCTTCTCTTGTAAAAAAGGGGAGGGACGTATCAAGTTGTCAAAAGACACCACAACCATCTTATAAAGAGAAAATTGTCCAACGTTCACTGTTGCCCACCAAGACAAAGACCATTTGATAAAGGAATTTTAAAGAAAATAGATCCGGAGACCAACGGCGACGCTTAAAGGGGCGAAGGACAAACAGCCATAATGCAACTGGAGCTGAATTGCCTTCCGGATGTCGTGATGCGAAGGTTCCTACAAGATCGGGAGGCTTGGCTGACAGCAGGAAGAGACGAACACATTTTGTGAAAGTAGAATGATGAAGGAGTAGGACACAAGGACGTTGAGACGAAGTGTAGATAGGGCGATTCCATTGTGGATGAAACATCAAGGTGGTGATGGAAATTACAATGTGACCCATCGAATAGTTAAGCACATCTTGAGCAGAAGCGTTCGAAGTTCATAGTGAAGGGTACAGAACGAGGAATGGTAGGACAAATGAATGGGGAAGCAAACACTTTCTGATCATGCCTGGTGATATGAACGAGAACCCTGTGTACATTGTACAAGATGGGAGCATGAGACGAACTGAAAACGGCAGGACGGTCGTGAAGTGACGAAATATGAAGTTAACTTGCTTCGTGGCCTGTGTGTCTTGCTCTCCTTCTCCGGAAGGTTGCAAGAGGTCAGCAACGTCTGAGGAGCCAGAGCCTCAGATCAGAGGCGAAGGATCATATCTGACAAACGATAGCACCAAGATCGAGGAGGCATGTGGCACGGAGAATCCTGGAAAGATAGCGAAGGCCTCAGCTGCGCAAAACTAGCAGCATGGATATAAACGAGGGAATTACAGTATAGCATCAGATGGTGGATCACTGGATAAGGTCTGTGCCAGGAGCAAAGTGGTCGAGTGGTGCCAGTTCTGCTCCGTTTCGAGCAGCGAAGGACTGTAGGGTTAAGATGCAGAGTTACCCGTCAATTGAAGTTATCCGGGATGATGCTGTAAGGGTTTATACAAGGTGGGTACCGTTGCTCATTAATCAATGGTTAAAAGAATGTGGAGCTGTCTCCTCAGAGCAAGCGGAAAAAGAGGAGAATGAGGGGCGAAGGAACGAAGGGTGGATATGGAAAGATAGGGCAACACCCTCGGCTTGCATAAGACACGGAGGATAGGGCAGCGTAAATAATACGCAAGTCCTGAAAGACGGTCATGAACTGCGTGGCGTTACCGAATTGCTAACAGACATGCACTGAGGGCATGGAACGAAGGGGAGGCGAATGCTGAAGCTCAAGGTGTCACTAAGCGACCGACGAGAGCAGGAGTCCTCAACGGCCACTGCTGCGTCAGGCAGTGAATGACCTGAGGAACGGGAAGGTATCGCGGGTCGTGGGGTAGCGTGGTGCGTTGCGAATGTGTTGAGCACTAGGAGGCAAACGACCATACAAAGCCCTACGGGTAATGGATAGAAAATAGTGCAGAAAACGCCAAGATGGGCTTGCTGGCAATGGCGAAAGGAAACGGATCTCAGAATCAGCCAAGACGTACCTCACCTGTTGCTTGCAGACTTGTTGCAGAGGGCGAGCTGTCCCAGATGCAAGTTTGATGTTAGCTGGACAAAGAGTAGCAGATTCTGTTGAGAGGGTCGCAGATACTATACAGGGTGATCCACAAAAAACTGACGACCTAAGAGTTCTAAGGCCAACTTTTCTAGTTAGCACCCCTCAGAATCGGAGAGGACAAAAATCGTATTTCATTAGCTTTGATTTCTATCCTATCCTGGTTCTGAGGGGTGCTAACTAGAAAAGTTGGACTTAAAAAATTTTAGGTCTTCAGTTTTTTGTGGACCACCCTGCAGATGCAATGGGCAGATCGAGATGCAATGGGCAGGTCGCAGATAATATAGATGCAACGGGCAGATCGAACGACGACCTTGGTTAGCAAGATCGTGCAATAATTGTAGGCCACGAATGATGGCTGTATGTAGGTTCATCGTGGAATCAGGCAACGGACTGGGACTGAAAGATGCTGGCTTGAAAACGTCGTCGGTGTTTTGTTGGGAAGCCGAAGAAGAGGCAACCGTAGCAAGGGTGGAACGACGGAAGATGGTTGTGGTGGGGCAACCGATGGCACGACTACAGCAGTAGAAATGAAAGGGGTCCTGAACGAGAATTGTTGCAGACGGAACAGCGGGTGCATAGGTGAGGGGACCTTGAAACGAGAACTACCTTGCTAGCGTAGTAGTAGATGCAAGTTGAAAGAACAGCGAACGAAGTTGAAGATTTAATATCTAGTTGAAGGCGAGTTGGCCGCTGAAGGAGCACGTCTTCTGTGGATGTGGGCAGAGGATGAATGGTTGACGACGTATGTACAATCCAGATACAATGGTACCTGGTGCAAGAGCCAGCGAAGGCTACCCTCCCCTCTCCCTGCAAGGTGTCATTTGCCTCGTGAGTGAAGCGTGGTCGGTGAGCAAGAGGCATGAATATAGAGGACAAAAGAGATGCAACAGTGAAGGACAAGACCTGCCTGGCGGCAGGAGAGGCGGCAATGAAGAGGAATAGTAGTTGACGTACGGAAACAGTTGCTCGTTAGATAGCCATGGTTGGCGGGGAAACGAACGCACGGTGGCAGATGCCTGCTATCCCGTACGTGTACCGTTCATCTGTGTTTTGTTCTTAGTTTTATTTTACTGTTAAAGACGACTGCCTAGAAGATCAGTGGTGAAGCGAAAGGCAGCAAAGGTCGAAGGTCGGGAAAACTGTAGGTGGTCGTTAATGCAGGACGAAGGATAGCAAGCTGGTAGGAGCAGAAAGGGCGACCGTCTAGAAGAAGGTTTAATAGCAGGAGAAGGGCGCTAGCCTGAAACCGAAGGTGTCAATGACGTAGGGTGTTAGGAGCATCTAATGATGCAGAGAACGCAACCATGTCTGGAGTGTACGGGCAGAAGCCAAGGTCGACAGAAAGGACGAGGCATCAGAAACCACGTGGTCGTCTATATACGAAGCAAAGTTGAAGGCTCACACCGCCAGAGCGTATAGTTGGAGCCAAGCCTGGATGAAGTGACTTTTGCTCTATGTGACGAAGGCTTGAATGACGAATGGGCACCTGTTGGTTGTCTGTTTGCGACGTCAAGTTGTAGGTTCACACAACCAAAGCGGGTATGGTGAGCCAAGCCCGGAGAAGTCTTGAACGACGAAGGGGCATCAGAAGCTGTGCTTCAACTAGTTATGGAAAGACAGTACATAGAAGGGTGGCAGGTGGACGAAGGACAGCCATACACTGGTTCTGACGAGAGACGTCTAAGAGTATAGCGTACGCGCCGCAGGCTGGAACATCCGAGGCAGTGTGCCTGAAGCCAGACACTTTTGCTTAAGCTTGGCAGACGAAGGCCCACAGTGAGGTGAAGGGTAGTCGGAGGGTGACGCCTTGAGAATAGCTACAATGCCTGACGGTAAATGAAGAACCAGTTATAGGGGATGGCCGCGAGGAATCCAACGGAGGAATAGAAGCGTGGTGCTTCGACGACTGGTTGACTGCCCGGTCAGAAGATTGAGTGTGAAGAAGCGAGGGCCAGCAGCCGTAGAAAGGTCTGTGAGACGAAGACTGCCTTGGCCCGGGTCGTAACAACGACTGTGGTGATGGTTCGAACGGAAGGCAACCAAGGTGCCGAGGAGGACCCGCTTGTAAAATTCACATAGAATGATTGGTTCTTCTTGGGAATTAGAGGAAGAAGCAGAAGTCCGTTCGTCAAGCTAGAAGAGGTGGCAACAGGACTAGACACCGAAGCTGTAGATGGTGTGAAGGGATCGGTAGAACTATCGGAAGGGTGAGGGCAGCCGAATGGCCGTGGGCGAAGGAAGAGTCGATGAAATGATGAACGAGGAGTGCAGCGTGTGGAATCTCGGGACAAAGGCCTACGCGAAAGTGACGACCTCTTGCTGAGGAGAGCCAGTCGAGGCGTCAGTCAATCAGGACACCACGGCATGCAGTGAGAAGAGCAGGTGGTAGTCGGATGAATCAGGGACGAATGGTCGGATGTCCATGTGAGGTGGCCAAGTAGATGAAGTGTAGATCGCAAGCAGGCGTAAGTCTAAAAAGTGACCACTTCCAAAAAAATGACCGAAGGCAAGCAAGGTATAACTTCAGTTGCGTACAAAGGCCCATGCTGTAGATAGGGACCAAGGTGTGGATGTTCGTCCAGGTGCGGCAGCAGAAATTTATACACGGAATCAACTGACGTCAAAGGACTGCGAACGGCAAGAAAAGCCAGTAGCACTGGCGAATGGTCCTGCATACAAGAGGACAAGTCGGCAGCAACAAACGACCATTGGCGAGATCAAGACCAACGAGCAGACAGGTCGGAAGCAGGCTAAGCCTCATATGCGACCACTGCAAAAGAAACGACCGAAGGGCTGAAGAGACCACGAACAGCAAGTGGAGATGGTCGCACTGGCGAACGAAAGAGTCGGCCGGTGCAAGGATCCGGAGAGTAGGGGAGAGCAACCACGTAGCGTGTGACGTAGCGAAGAAAGATGACACCATGTCTAGCTCCGGCGGTTCTATAGGACTGTGTCATGCATGCGCAGATGATAAGTTACCGAGCTGGCAGGGAAGCCAACAAGTTCTTCTGTAGGGAAATATTGCAGGTAATGTACTTTCGTCAGTATATCGAATTAAATAATAAAACTGATTATTTCTTAAATTTAATAATTGGTTACAATGTGTGCTATGCTATTATAGCACAAAATAAGAGGCTGCAAGCAAGATGGTGGCCCATAGCAAAGAATCTTAAAGACTTAGTTTAGTGTTGTAAACTAATTTGGTACTTCAGCGTCCCCAAAAAATCTTGGTCATATGATTCTGCATCAAATTATTAAGTATAACCTAGTAGTATACCCATAAAATAATGTGTACTGGTATGAGGGTGAGGGCAGCCTGAATACTAATGGTCAGGCTTTTCGTATTCCTGACCATTACTACTGTGCGAAAAATATTGGTTTGTGTGGTACAAAAGCTAAACTACCAACAAACTGGTCTGTCAAGACTGAATCAAATAAAACAAACTAACTTACGCTTTTCGTAGCCAACACCTCTTTCGAGTATTTCTGTAACTTAATTGTGCAGTTATTAGTTCATTTCTTGAACTACTTTTCTTATTTAGTAAATTAAGAGTACAAGTTAAGATTAACACTAGAATAATTAATAACTCAAACAAGGATGTGCAATGGAGGAGAGATCACTTGAACTATGAAGAGATTGTACCAATTTATTGCATCATCAAAGAAGGGTTGCTTTTTATTTTTGTCTAGCTTAAATCTAAAAATGTATAGAAATTTGATTTGTCGAAACATCATTTGCTCGCTCGTATGTTCAAGCTATTTACAAAGATTTGTTGCTTAGATCCTAGGTGTCCAGTACCTGGAACTGGCTCGAGAATACGTTACCGTGACCGGATAAAGCTACTTAAGTATGCAGCACCAAATTTAACCACGATCTGATATGACCCCAAACCAACCGTAAACTCAACGGCAGGCAAGAAGAAACCCCAACAGTGATTCTTTTGTTGTTGTTAATTTTCTTTGCAGGATGAAACCTTTTTTCTACAACGCAGTGCAATGCGACATTCAAAATAATTTACAGTCTGCCTGGTTATAAACTGGTTTCCATACACTTCGTTACTGAATTTTAAGATTAACGTCACACATTTCCACAATATAAACCAGAGACAAGTATAGGTAGGTCTTCCACAAAAAAGTTGTGAAACAATCAGCATGGATTCGGTTCACAAGGTGCCAACTTTAACTATTTTTTATACCAAAATCCACCCCCAAGTCTGAAACTTCTCATCCACGTAAAACGAAGTGATGAAGAGTACTTAATTCCAGTGACAAACTCCCCCATATTTTACAATACACACTGAAACGATTGAAAGCTTTGTTATTGAAATATACTCCTTGAGAAAATATCCAGTTTGAGCTTCACTAAATTTCGCAAGTTCACAAGCCAACTTAAAAACCACGCTCCTTACAGAACGCTATGGAATCCAAAACCACGTCCGTAGCATGGGTAGGGTTCATATACTGTCATTTTAAACAATTCTATAAAAGTCGAAAAATCTTCCAAGTCTGAAGCTTCTCGTACATGTGAAATGAAATAATGAGGAGTGCTTAATTCTGCGGACAACTTCCCCAAACTTTACACACCGAAATGCACTATGAAATATGCCCTTCGAGGAAATACAGTTTGTGCTTGAATAAATTTTGCAACTTCGCAGGCCGTCTTCAAAAGCCTGCTCCTGACAGCCACGCTATGGAATCCAAAACTATGTCAGTTCAACATCAGTTTCCATTTTGCAACAACTAAAATTTCAACTAAAAGAAGGAATTTGGCCAAGCGCCCATTCTGACCCAAGACAACATTTTACTTTCCCAGAACATCTGACACAGAACTCTGCATTATACATAAGTGCTCCAAGAAGGGGGAAAAACATCAAAAAGAAGCAAGAAACGTTGAAGGGCTTAAACAACATTTGGTGCGAGATAAGGATGAAAGTCACTCTTGGTTGAAAATGAAGAAAGGGAGGAACGCTGCCATATTTCTAAATTTTTTTTAAGGTTTTTAATGCATTTTCCCCAAGCTAAAAAACAAGAATGGCTTTCAAGCCTGGTTACAAAGGCCTAAATTCCAGGCTACATATCCTGTTAATGCTATTTCCGAAAAGTTAAATATGGTTAAATTATAAGAAAAAATTTAAAGAACTATAGTCAGCCAAAAAAATTTGTTAAAGAAATTCTTTGCACGGTGTTAAGAAATATATAGTAACTGCATGTCAGACATTCAGAACCTATTGTTTGTGGAACTGATAGTGTTAGGGTAGGCTATTGGCTGTCTTACGGGATTCATAACTTTGTTGCACAATGCCACGGCAGCAGTGTCCGGCGCCTGTTAAACTTGGGGCCATAACTCTGCCTGTTAAATTTGGGGCCATAACGCAACTAACCTAGCTCATGAATCAGTACCACCACAAACAGAACAACGTCTAATCCTGAAACTAAGTAGGTGAACGGGACGACTCAGCAGACGTACAGGCAACCATTACGAAATAATTTAAGTTGGTCTACAAGAAAAGGTTTAGGTCCCCAGGCTTCCATTATACACAACTTAGACCGTAACCCCAAAACATTAGTATCATACTTAGCATTACAATTAGCTTTTAACTGACATCTGATTTCAATGGAGTAATCAGAGTGTTACTCAACGTGACCAGGGGTGAGATCCACTGTTCATGAAAAAAAAAAGGTGGAGGGTGGGTAAAAACCACTAACTTCTAGTAATTTTTACAGCATTAATTTTAGTAAAGTCACTTTATTTTACCCATTAAAGTTAACCTATTTTAAGCTACCAACAAATTTAGCATAACCAGCAGCGCAGCATCCAAGCTCTTCACAAAAATAAAAGGCCCTGAAAGCAGTATTTCCAGCTGTAGCTAGACTAATTGGCCTAATATGTAATGACCCGTGTCAATGTCAAATGAATCAAATATCATGTAACATGAAATGATATAAAACCTGAAAATAATATCAGTTCAGACCATACAAGGCATAGAAGGAAGATGCGCTTCATTATTGCGCGATCATGACAACCCATAGAACAGACACCACCCCCCCCCCCACAAAAAATCGAGAAGATGCAGTCTGGGATTCCAAAAGGAAGCAGCAGTGGGCACCACAGTACAAA
>JAHWFP010080064.1:20813-58843 GCA_023313725.1 Lithobius niger
TTGCGCGATCATGACAACCCATAGAACAGACACCACCCCCCCCCCCAAAAAAAATCGATAAGATTCAGTCTGGGATTCCAAAAGGAAGCAGCAGTGGGCACCACAGTACAAAAGATCTTCCGTTGGTTCAATACACAACACTTGCAAATAACCATTTACATTGACAACTAGGATTTCTACAAGATGAGCAGGTAGATGGTTCAAGTGCTAGAAGGAGCTTATAACGGAGTATCCACACTATCACTTTATATTCCATGTCTTGTAACAAAGTTGTCTGGGAGAGAAGCTGCGGGTTTAGTTTCCCGGCTCCAGGCCGAAGAGTCAACATCCCCTCAATACTATTTTATCAAAGCAATGCTAAAAGGCATTACTTTACATGAACTGGTGTTGCAGAGTTAGAAGGCGAGACAATATTTCTACCTCAGTCGACTTTGGCTTGAAGTAGTCTCCTTCCCCGCTGTTGCACGTAGTGACCCTGCATGCCTGGACTAAGCGTAGCACTAGTATTTTCACACACATGTATTAGGTTAAACCTATACAACATATTTTTTAACATGGGGTATCCCAGAAAAGTTACGAGTTGTTCCACGTTGGGTTGCAACCCATAACGACGAAAATGCAGTACTATTATAACGGACACTCCATTGTGCCTTACAGGCTCCTGTTATGTCGCTCCTGGTACTACTAAGTGAAGAGACTTCGGCCATTGACTAAAGAGCAGATGACCATGTCAAACGCTATTAGGTCATTCCACAGCTACCTTTTCCCAACCATTAGTAGCACCCCAGGGATACACGCAGGCGGATTGAAGAAGTTTCCTACAAATAATTTATAACCTTTTCCTTAGAGCTAAGGGGTCTGACGAGTGCAGAGAGCTCCCCCAGCAGGGTATGGGGCAGAATCTTGGAAAATTCATTTTAGATTATCTTGAAACCCTTTCTGGCCGCTGGCGGGTACTCGCCGTACTTAAGATATTAAGAGTATAACAAAAAATAAACCCCCAAGATATGCCATTGCGTGATTCCGTAAAAGCAATTTGAAAAATAAAAAAAAGAAAATAGCAAGAAGCTTTACAAAGCTGGAAAATGTTTTTGTTGGAAATAAAATAAAATGCAAACATGCACAACAAAATGCATATGGCAGCCCTTATCTCGTGGTAGACTTAAAATCGAGCGTTTCCATTCCTCAGCAAAGGATGGGTAAATGTTTTTATTCCCAAAAACCTAATCAATTACATTTTTGCATTTGTCTATAAATTTAGACGATTTTTCCCTGACAAGGCCTGCAATTAGTCCCTTGCACATTTTTAACCTAATCATAGGTCCATGAGCACACTGAGCGGAGCTATTTAAATTCTTGGATACTTACCACCAACAAACTGTTCGTCTCCTCACACCTCAAGTGGCACGCGCATGCGCCGTGGAGATCTTGAGTTGTCAAAGTGCACCAGCGGTGGCAACACTGAGGTGAGGCAGCGTAGGGTTAATTGAGTTTACATTCACAGATTAAAAACAGATTTACCCATTCTTAGCTGAGGAATGGGAAATGCGTATTTTCAGCCCCGAATACCTACCGTATTAAATTTTTGCAGTAGACTGCCACAACATACGACGGAGGATAGTTGCAGTCGTCACTTCCAGGTTAGTTGGTAGTGTCCTTACTTCTACCTGGATTCTTCTGGTGAACGGCGAGGAAGATAAACCAGCAATATGGAGGCTTATGTCCTGAAAGAAGTGTGCCATAGAGGTAGTTTCACATTTCCACGAGGCAACCTATACAAATTCTTCCATTGGTATAGCATTGTGTGCAGCCCAAGAGGCAGAGATTGCATAGATTTCGTGGCGGTGACCTTAACGTTATCAGAAGCTGTGGACCGGTCACAATTTTCATAGGCAAATTTGATAACAAGATGCAATCATAGCCAGAGTAGTCGGGCCCACCTTGGAACGGAAAGTGTGGAATGGTCGATACATCCTTTCCTGAATTTCGGTCCTTCGTTGTGTCTTGGGGTAGTACCGTAGCGCTCCGACAGGGCATTGTAGTCTTTTCGTTTTCATCCCCAGTAATGCGACCCAGTGCTGGAATGGTGAAAAACTTTATTCAGTTGAAAGCCGAGTATTGGTTTAGAACGAAGCTCGTGGGTTGAAAACAGATCACACTCATGCATGTCGAGCTTCGATTTCACTGCATCTCTTTCCTGAAGCGAGGGCTACTGAGACAGTTTTCCTGGTTAGGAGGCCTAAAGATGCTTTACCTACAGATTCTAAGGTTCCTTAAGAAGGCCGGTGAGGACAAGAGGAGTTTACTTGTGACAGGCCAGCCGTAATTGTGGGATATCCTAAATTTTAAGACGGTGGTGTAACCAGAAGGTTGGAAGACTTTTGCTCTTCCTGTGGGACTTAGGCCATTTTGTCGGTTTAGCCGAGCGAGATTGCTTGTGAATAGACGGCACTATTCTTTAAAGCTCTTGAGAGTGCTACCTGAGGCAGCTAGCGATACAGTTGGCAAACGATTTAAAAATTCCGTCTACTTGGAGTAGTTGGATGACAGTATGCCAAGCATGAAGTCTTAGGACTGAGGGTATCTGGTGGATCATCATTCCTCTTTTTTTCCCTTTTTTTTTAGTTAGGTCCTCTTTCTAGAGAGTTTCTTGGAATGTCAATCAGAAGAACTAGTAGAGGTACAAACCAAGGTTGAGCTGGCCAATCCAGAGCTTATTAGTGAAAACATCCCTTCCATCTTGCAATCTACTCCATTATTAGTTGAAGGAGGTAAGAAGGGAAGATATAGGCAAACATCTTGTTCCATGATGTAGAGGACTCTTGTAGCTTGGGAGACTGATTCTGGTTGGCCGCAAATAGATCTATCATGGGAGTGCCCCACAGGGCAAAGATCTTTTGCAAATTGTGATCTTCGAAGACCACTCCATTGTAATCTTTCCGCAATACGTTGCAGCTTCCCGGAATGAGAGGAGATGAGATCGGAGTCACGGAGTGTTTTCCTGTCCTTGTTCAGCAGTAAAGTTGTCTGTCTGAATTTGAACCGTCTTGCCTTGAAAGTCTCGACTGGAAATGAATGACAACTAGGAAGATGGCTCTCAACTCCAACACATTGATGTGGAAATTTTTTTCTTCCCAACTCCAAATTCCAGATGCAAGTGGAATGTTACGAGTGTAAATTTCCTATCTCCTTGAATCGGGACAAAATTGAACGTTGTTGATAGGGTTACACCACGAAAGAGCTTCTCTCTTTGGGAAAGGTGGAGACATCACAATCTCGAGTATGTATGGCTCTTCCACAGGTCGCCATTCGGATTTTGAAGCCAATACGAGGGCCAATCTCGCACCGACCGTAAGGAACTAGGTCCCCAGCTGCGCCCAACAGTCCAATAATCTCGCACTTTTCTCATGGTGAACTCTTTGACCGTTCAAGAGATGTCTTCATTCTTTAATGGACAAAAATCGTCCAGATGTGGGACTGATGAAGTTGTGTAGGTTGAAAAGAGTGCTCCTAGAAAGGTAAACTTCTTCACTGGAGTCAGGCAAGGCTTCTGGACGTTCCCTAGATCGAAGAGATCAGATGTTCTCTGTATATCTTGTAGGATCTTCAAGTCTTTGTCCCAGAGGGGCCAATCGTCTGGGTAGGCGAGTGTCTTTACTCCTCCGGATTGGTTTTGTTAGAAAAGTGAGGATAGTTGGGGTAGTAGACAGGAATCGAAAGTGGTAAACTGTTTTATTGAAAAAAAAAAGTCTACAAGTGGATGATACTTGAGTGGAGTATGACATGCAGGTCAACATCTTTCTAAGTCGCTGGAGATGGAGTACTCCCCCATTTTTATAGAATTTCTTTGAGGAAAGCACTTACATCTCGAGTTTTCTCTATCAACTGATTCAAATTTCAAGATTGAAGATCTTGACAAGTTTCCCTATGTCATTTGGAAAACAGGACACTGGTGTCAGCCAGTCTTTGCAAACTTCTATAGCTTTTTTCTGAAGAAAAGATTTAACTTCAGTTTGCAGAAGTGGGTTCTGGTGCTCAAGAGTTCTCCCCAAGGTGGAAATGGTGAGCGCTTTGGAATCGAATGATAACTTCGACTGGTAGCTGTCCAAAATCACGGAAAAGAGCCATGACTCGTCAGAGATCTCAGCCCAGACTTCTACCAGACATAAAGGCGGCCACCCACCAAAGTGGAGTGCTTTCTTAGATGAACCGGGGCTTCCTAAACGTCAATTGTATTTTCCATTTTCGTGTAGGCGACATGCTTCAGGGATTCAACTTTCTTGAGTTTGGTTGCCGACTAGTGGCTCCTCGACCTCTTCCCCTGTGACAAGCAGTTTCCAGACTCATCAGTGACGTGGCTGTGCGAGAACTCCGTACCTTTCCACCGGGAACAATAACATGATGGCAAAGCAATCTGGGGATTGGGGAACTTCTTTTGGGTTCTCCTTGCATTTAATGAATCGGATCCTGTCACATTTGATTCAATTCCAGGCTTGCAACTTTTTTCAGAACTCAATATTTTGCGACTTGACATCGATATATCATCGCACATACTGCTCCCAGATAAGTCCGCATCGAACGAACATACCCGGAACAAGGTCAAACTTACCAGCGACATCACCACCAGGCGACAAGAGCATCGCTCATCTTGAATATTTTTGGATAACGGGGCAATTGCCACCGAAATATAATCGATGAAGAAGTTTCGTTTCCTTATCCCAAGCATGAAATTAACACGCAAGTGATCTTACCGGAATTAAAATGAAATACGCAGATTTGGCTAACCCTTCACTAGAAACAACCCGACTGTCATACACATAATCCAATTGGCTGAGGTTGAATTCTATATCAAACTGGCTTTCCAGGGAGCTTTGGTCAGGTCGTAGAATTTCCCTCCACAGTATGTAGCAGACAAACAGGCCAGGAATTCAGGTGAAAATTGCAAGAACGGCATTTACAGCCGAGAGTAACTTCCAAATGGGACAAATTAAAGAACACACAATTTTTGGGACTGGTCTGTCTCGAGATCTTTGTGGGTGAGAGCTAATTGATATTTAAATGATCAATTGGTAAAAATTGTCCTAGGTATAGGTGCCAACCATTCAGTAGAATGGAGCCCCAAACAAGCAGAAGTTTCTATTTCGCTTGCTGAAACTGTATTCATTTCGCCCTTGTCAGCTAACTTAGAGCATTTACAAAAAGTACTCATAACAAAAAGGGTTGCAGAGTATTACCCAACATCGTCGTATGAAGGTTATGGCTTTTTAGCCTATTGAATACCATTATTGATGGAAATTGTAGATTTATTTAGAGAACTTGTAGAGAATTTAGAGATTTATTCTCGCAGGAGATTAAAAGTTCTCCCGAGAAAAAAACCCGACAAACTGTTACACAAATGGGAAATCTCCATATCGAAGGGCACATTTGAGCTTACAACTCTCCGTATAATTACACTATTAATTTATGCAAAAATGTAGGTCAATTCTGGTTCCTTCTACCTCCTCACTCGCACGTATACTTCAATGTCTTTTGAGACTGGAAACCCCAGCACCAAGAAGGCGAGCGGGAAAACAATGCAACAGTTTTGTCAGATTCTACTGAGAACTTCGACTGTCCGAGAACAAGTTCTCTGGTAGAATTTCCGTTCCTCCTTCGCCGAATCCTCCTGTTACACAAATGGGATACATTAGAAAATGAGGCTCTGTGAACCGAAGGTTAAAAGGAAGCCGTTGCTTGGAGCCTTTGCAACACCAAAATGGCTAGACCCGATGCCAGTTCTCGCTAGTAGTGAGGGGTGAAAACTGTTGATTGGAGTCCAATTTGCCAACGCCCTAATCAGTAAAGCAGAGGTGCCACATCCAGCCGCTGCTGTCACAGTTACCCTACAGAGTGTCCCGCAAAAGGTCTGTTCACAATTGCGACTCCTAATACCAAACAACCACCATGCCACGGATTGTAAACTGCCTAGACAATTCAGTTTAGCATATATGACAATAACAATGCACTAGGCCGAACCCTCGTGGCCACAAATTGCTGGTCTTGGAGCAATACCATCCACCATATATACAGGGTGTAACAAAAGGTCGTGTCCAAACTTAGGTGACTAATTCCTTAGGTCAAACTAAGAATATAATTCATATAAACATTTGGCCAAAAATGTCTTATTCTTTGGTTATCGCATGAATTAAGAACCCAAATTCCAGCTCCGCCTCCCCACTTCCTCCCACGCTCTGGCTATTGCAAAAAGAAAAGCACCGTTGGAATTTTCGAACATGTCCGAAACTCATTGGCTCGACGGTGTCAAACCTGCATTAATGTTCAGGGAAGAAACTTTGAACAATTACTGTAACTGCTACTCCCACAACCACACACAGGAACCAGGTGTCTTTGGGAAATAATAACATTTTTATATTTATTTTTTATTTTTACGAACTACTCCAGCACTTCATGGAATTAACGTCGTCTGCAGGGCATTTGCGAACATGCTCTAACGCCCAGGGAAGGATTTTTGACGAATTATTGTGAACCATCTCGCATTGCTGACAAGGACTCGTCATAATATCACCGAACGTACAGTAGCTGGACTATTAAATCGACGCAAACCTATAACACTGTAGTTCCGACACTGTAATTCCGACAGCACCAGACCAATAATCCAGCTGCTGCATGTTCGTGCATTATTAAGTGATTCCCTTTGACCCAGTAGTACTGTTTTCAGCCTTTTCCTATTTCACAATGTTTTCCTATTTTAGTTTCGACCTGTGCAGGACTGATGTTCGCGTTTAATACATTGCGTTATTAAAACCTCTATGGTATTATAAGTCCAACATTAACACCGACTAACGAAGTTTTTGAACAATTGTTGCTTTCCCTCCAGGACAAATTGTTTGGCAATAGAGATATTTTTCCTTTAGTCTGATTTTGATTCTTAACAGTTTGTTCTCTACCTTCAGTTCATTGTATTCATTCGCTACCTTCCTATTCTGATTTGTTTTTGCAATAGCCAGAACGCGGGTGGAGATGGGGAGGCTGAGTTGGAATTTGGGTTCTTAATTCATGCGATAACCAAAGAACAAGACGTGTTTGGTCAAATGTTTATATGAATTATATTCTTAGTTTGACCTAAGGAATTAGTCACCTAAGTTTGGACACGACCTTTTGTTACACCCTGTACAATACCACGTAGCAAACCTCGTCTAGCAGTTGTTCCTCATGGCGATGCAAATAAAGCACCAGGAACATAGCCCCACTCCACAGTGTCTTGTGACTACAAACACTGCTTCTGACTCCAGAAAATCACACCAGCCAATCCAAACGGGTCAGTTCACTCGCTAGTTTCCCCGCATAAATAGCCACAAACATCACCACCCTGAGTTACTTGTTTTAACCCCAGATCCTTGGGGGATTGCAGAGTTCGCAAATACTTCACCATCAAGGTCAGATCTCAAAAGATGTAACGTGGCCCCGGCGGCCACCTGTAAACAAACCACGCACAAACGTTGAACCAACGGGTGTCTCGACACTGGTGAGCTTCCAGCTACAGTGAAATTACAAATAGCTTCTAGGTTGCCCAAGATACTTTAGCAAAACAAGCCATTTAATGAACAAGTCTGCCAAATAATTATAGTTACTTGCACCCAAGCCCGGTCCCGTGCAGGCCCTCACACCAGGCCACCCAGCGGTAATCAAACTCCAGTTTCCAAGTCAGTCCCCAATACTCTGGGCAACCTCCCGTCACACCATGCAGTACTGCTGCACCACCGGCAAAACGCTCCACTCTCGCGACCCAAGACTCCCGGCCCTGCGAAACCCTAAGTCAGCCTATCTGTGGGGCCCTGTGTTACTCTGTGTGGCAACACCAACGGCACGCTGTCGCAGTAACACAGCCTTGCGCCCACACCTGAAATATAAACAAACTACACAACAGGCTCATTCCCATATGGGGCCCATACCACTGGGGCTGCTAGCCTGTCACGACAATTGGGAAAACCACGTCTTGGCGCTACACTATGCCTAAGCAACCGCATTGCTTTTGCTGTTGCAGCAACCTCTTGCTCAGCTTATTACAAGCCTAAGTCCAAACATCTACGAATGAGTTGGTTTCACGAGCCACCAGCTCTGAAATTTCAATTGCTCGTGTTTAAGTTTTGTTCATTTGCAACAGCACCCGAATTTGTAACGTCGTGGCGTCTATTCTTTGTAAGAGCTGTAATTCCCGTGAACAATAAAATTCAACGGGTCCCGCGGCACGAAAGAGCAAAGCTTTCAACAAAGGTAACACCTGAAAAAAATTCAGCCTGAACCGTCGCCATCGCAATGTCATCCATTTCCAGCACGGAATTTTCGTCTCTAAAATGGGGAAGAATAGGCAATAAATTCCAGCTGCATAGAAGCATCAATTACATATCAGCACACACAAGATTCTTTCTCGGCAACCGACAAATGCACGCCTTGTGCAGTTTCCACCAATCCAAAATTTTATTTTCAATTTCTCACACAAGGTGTTGCCTCTGGTAAATTTGCCATACCAGGCAAATCTAACTGCTCTCACACAGCCCAACCGCCAGCTTCACTTACCCGCTGGTTCGGCTGGTTATCGTACAGCCCTTTACACTCTCGCCAGATTCCAACCATTGCTCACATTGGCCGCCAAAACGATTGTCAACACCAATCAAAACATCATTACTTTCACCAAAATGACGCGGGAGCCATGCAACCACCTGTTTCAACACAGTCTTGCCTATTTCCGTCTTGTCCAGCTCTTAACAATCCTCACTAGTTTCTCAATAAATCTCACACGACCGACCCCCATTGATAGCACCTCTAAATAAAAGAAATCTGCATTTCTTCCCTTAATAGGTTAGGTAACGAAATTGATTCAGCCATTTACCCATGTAATAACTGGTTCCACCAAACCAAAAGTGCCATTAGGCCTAACTTCTCAGCCATCTTTTTTCCCACTGCCGGTCTCAAAGTCGGACTCTCTTGAATTTGCCATCCCAGTCGGTGTGGTCCACACTAAGGTATTTTCCCTTCTCGTCTCAAGTCATAACCGACGCTTGAAAACAAAAACAGTCTTGCACCACATTCAACAAGATCTGCTCGTGGCGCGTCAAAAGAAACAGTGGAATATACGCGCGAGGAGGCAGCAGAGGAAGGAACCAGAAGTGACATACATTTTTGCATAAATTAAAGACACGCAAAGTAAGATAGCCCTTTTGTGTAAGATAGTGAGAAAGATTTGGCGAAAGAGAAATGTGTTCTAATTTCTCAGAACTTTTCCAGGTTTCCCTTGGCCAAAAAAAAATCTTAATTCTCAGGCTGTGTAAAAACCCTGCGGGCCGAATAATTCAGTATATTGAGTTGAATATGTCAACTGTTTGGTACCAAATATTCGGTATTTGGCAAGTTGAGTAGCAGTTTTTATATTTCGTAGGGTTAAGTGTGGTGCGTATTAGGTGTATTATGCTCGGTGCCTCCCTCCGTCACTTTGCAATGAGTTTTAACCTAAAACACTAATATTGCAAGGGACGTTCACGACTATCAAAACGAGAACTAGCCCAACACAGTTCTTGCGTTACTTCAGTGCCACCTCCATCACGCAGGTGAGAAGCAAGTTTTGGGCTATCATCATGACAATGCTACTTTCAACTTTGAACTGACATAGGCCACAAATTGACACCAGCAAATTTATCAACAAACAGATTTTGCACATAACTAGGAGCGTTCCACAGCTAAAATTACCTACTGCGCTGACCAACTAAATTAAGCCTTTTTAAACGTTTTACGACACTATTTGTTGTAGCTTATACTACTTTGCACGGCAACTACACGGTGAGGCACCACCAGACTATGCTGGTAAAAAACATTTTCCCAGTACCTTTCACCCCCCTAAAAACCTAAACAAACAGTTGCAGCAGAATTTTTATTATCGGGCCCAGATTACACCAATATCTCCACAGAGTTCACACATCACACAAAAAAAATCGAGCACTTTTTAAAGGGCTTTCTAAATATCAAGGCAATTTTACCAGGACTTTCCCCGACACCCAATACCATTTTTTTTAAAGATCTTTTACTGGCTTTTTTTCTGAAGTCCAAATGGTGACGGTTAACATCCGTTCCATACTGCCAGAGACGAGTCTAAACATGCAACTTCATTCAGAGAGAAAGTCCCAATAATCACCAAAATTGCACAAATAAGCCTGCTCAGCGTCAAATAGGCCCTACTTTTACAACATTTCCCCCAAACATTAAAATGTTCAGGTTTTAATCGCAAGGAAAAAAAAAGCTGGAAGGGGAAAAATGCTCCAGGTTAGGGTCAGTTTTAGCTTCAAAATTTTGTCTATTGGCTCTTTTTTTCCCTTTCCCCGAGTTAGTAAATACCTAGGAAACAACTGACGAAATGCTTGGAGCAACAAACTTCAAAGATAGGCTAAGCTCCAAAACTTAAAAAAAGACAAGATAACTTGGTTATTTAAAACAAAACAAATTGCAAGTTCATCTTTGTTTGTCTTGACCTTTGCTTAAAGCTAAGGCATTCAAGGACTTTTAAGGATGTAGTTAATTTCAAGGCATTTACGTACCTTGGGCAAACCCTACTTATCCAAATACCTATTAACGAAAAATTCAGAAGAATGAGAAATGGCATTTGTTCCATCTTTTGATTCTTGAAACATTTTTAACTTAAATCTTGTTGTAGTATACAAATTGTAGTACACCTGCGGGTTACAGAAGTTAAGCCCAAAAGCAGAACTTTCTACAATGATCTGACACCAACTGTCAAAAAGAATTGTCTGCAGCTAATCTGTTTTTATCATGTTTACTTACCCACATGTTTATTGGTATTTACTGAATAACTTTTCAGCGCTTTATCCTATTGTTCTGGCTACTCTACCAATGGAAAGGTCTCGTCGAGACGATTAAAATGGTGTATTGGAAAGGCAAAATCGGTCAAAAATATGGCCAAGTTTGTCCGCGGCTGCCTGTAACTGTCTGCGACGTATCGTCGCGCACAGAATCTGCTATAAGGCAGCTATGGATAATACGGGTGCAACTTAAGCTGGTGATGCCCAAAACCAGCAGTTTGGCCATCATGAAACTCGGGTGAGACCTGCGTCTCGTCCTCATGTGCATTTTAAGCCTACGCCAGGTCTGCGCACCCCGTCAGCGGAGCTATACCGGCAGCCGGTGTTTACTGTGATGAATGTGAAACATATTGAGACTGGCTTGAAAATACAGAACACCACACGCTTAGAACATACGTCTACCTGAAGTTCCGGTGAAAATTTCGTTAAGGTAAGTTTGAATATTATGACTGGGCTGTCCACTTCAGAGGAAACTACGGGTTAGAAACGCTTTCGAAGATTACATGGCTGTGCGAAAGGTTTTGAATTTGCCGTAGTAACGCGTCCTACCGGTTTCTGCATTCCAGTTCTGGAGGAGTCCGCCTGCTAGTTCTAGCCTCACAAGGCGGTCAACTTGATCGTAGGAGGGCATGATGTCCATAAGCTGACAGCCTTGCACTTCAAATTTGACAAGAGCTAAACGATTTGAAATTGTCTAACGGGAAGAGATTCAAGTCCTCTCATATGTGCGTCACTGCATGTGTTGTAATGGAAAATGATAGTGGTCAGTTTTATCCACGACATGTTGTTCGTAGACTATCACACGTACTGCCACCCCATTCCTCTGGTCATGTTTATGGGAGCCTCCCTGGCTTTACCAGATGTGTGTCTCCAATATAAACTGCTCCACATGTGACAACAGTACACTACTTTTGACTGGCTGTAGGGACTAGGTGGTGGTTTCATGGGGGTAGGGGGTAGGGAGCACAGTCGTTTCTTCTGATAAAGGTGGAAAATTCCAGTCATAACATTCCAACTTACCACTACTGAAATCCCACGTGGACGTATGTTCCAAGTGCTTGGCATAGTGCAGTGGTTTCAACGGGTCTCAATATACAGGGTGATCCATAAAAAAAGGAACAGCAACATTTTTCTAATTCCATACTTTTCTGTTAGCTCCCTCCAGAACCATAATGGGACTTTCATAACTACCCTTTCTAAGTACTATCTTTATTTAGCATGTAAACGGAATTATCCCAACAATCCTTTGTTCTAATTCACTTGGATTATCAAATTTCTACCGCAGTCCTCTAACACAAACTGAATTATGAAAGAATCTTACCTTGGCGTATTCTATCTTCAGCGTACAGCATCCAGAGTATATGTCGGCACCTTGAAGGGACTGTTTGGCTCGTTTTGCTGATTCAATTGTGTCAAATGTAATCTTAGTTAAGGATAAACAATGGTAAACGTGCACACAATGTTTAACATTTTTAACCCTTTCCCTCACGAGTTTTTAAGTACTGTAAACCATGTACTTGCGTCAGTTGCGAGACTCGAACCGTCATATAGACAAGAACAGTAACTACTGGGCTGCAGCTACTAACTTTCATTAAGGTTCGTACCTAACGGACGAAACCATTTTCAAGGCTAACTTGCACCCAATTTTAATGCCCTCTGTACAGTTGACTCAAAATTAGCTTTTAATAAATCCCGGTATTTTGTCAGATGTCAACGTTGGCGCCATTATGCTCTCAAGTTTGCAGAAGGGTGCTAAACCATCGTAAACGATGGCATACATTAAATCCCCCCCCCATGGAGAAGGAGGAACACAGTAACAAAGTCAGTGACACTATTTGCTCAGCGGCCCCTTCTGGCAAAAAATTGCTTGCGCTGCACCTCTGTCTCCTGTCCAATCCGAGGGGAGGATCGTTCACAGAAGAAATGGATTTGGCTAACAACTTATATCTACTCATTATTTAATTTTATACCTAAATTAATATCTCTGTGAAGACATTAACCTCATTCCAAGCAAAATAAAATAACGTAATTCACGGCCATTCAAGACTCCAGCAACAACAATTCCAATTTTCAAGTTATTCAAGCCTTGAATTTTCAGTTTTCAAATTCAAGGCTCTTTATGGAATTCAAGGCTGTTTTCGAACCGCGCTTTCACAACGCTTGCCGTGTGGGTTGATCTAGTTTCCCAACCCACCTTTTATCAGGCCACTTGCAGTCGGTCTTATTTCACTTTCAAAAGCTTGCAATGGGAAAAATTATGAGGACTTGAAATCTGTTCGGTTTCTACATTTTTAATATGGAAGTCATACTTTCTTGTGGCCTTTTGCTTCATTATATTTATAAAAGTCTTGTCAAACTGGGCGAGGAACATATTTGATGAAGAAAAGCAACAACCTTGCACCACACCCAACACTGCTTTCAGGTTTTATGCAGCGACACACGCTTATTGATCCTGGAACAGTCAAGTTTTCCCTTTTACGACGGGAGCCAGATTGTGTCCACAATACAGGAACTTTTCATTTACACCACATGGAATCTTCCATCACAGCATCAACCGCTTCGTATAGTCTGGAGCTAAGGAAAGAATTGGCTGCAATCGCATTTGTCACCAGATCACTTGGTTCCCCATTTTGGTTGTTTGTTACCGTATAGTTTTTCTGGTACAGGTGGTTGCTCAACAAAAAAAAAAAAAATAACCCTAACATTTTTTTTTCAAGTCTTAAAACTGTTTTGAAAAATAAGTGCAACTTTAAAAAAAATAAGAGTAGTGACCACTTTTCTGGATTCATTCAGAGTACGAAAATGAATGAAGAAAAAATTTCCGAAGCCATAATACACTATAGTGAATCGCCGTATACCTTGGTTACAGCGAACAATGTTGAAATTTATTGTTTTTAAGTTCTTTTTTAAAAAATTCGAAAAATACGACCCATTTGTTTGGAATCTGAATCAAGATTTTGAATCCAGAAATATGATCTAAATACGTTTTTGTGGGAAATTTGGTTAACTTGGAACAACTGATAACTTTCGAATCAACGGGTCATGTTGGGGAACAGGGAACAAGTAGCTTCAAAATTTAGCACTGGGTCATGCTGGGTAACCGAGACAAGTTGGGTCAAAATAGCATAGGGTCATGTTGTGTAAATGGGCTAATCGGGGTATCAGGTGTGAAAAGTTTGGGTCACAGGGTCAAAAAATGTGATGAAGCTGAAAATTGGGCCACAATATTACATCAGTTTAGTATTTTTTTTATTAAAACTATTCCAAAATCCAAACAAAATTTTCATTTCACGGTTTTATGGCTTCCCACGATAAACCTCTGAGAAAACTGATGGTCTACCAGTCAACCCTTCCCAATGTCGGTCGCCACTCGCCATTTGGCGAGTGGCAATCAACAGTTGGCGACTTGGAATTTAGCCTTACTCGCCAAATCGGCGACTAGCTACAGAGCATGCCACTAAAAAAGGGGTATATCTCTGGAACCGTACAAGTTAAAGACGAACGGTTTGCGGCGTTATGCTCAGATTTATAAGGGCTATATAACTGAATTTTCTGCATTAATACTGGAGTTTAAGAAAATTGCACAATTTTGTTAATGCATAAATTAGCGAAACCTTTCATCATACAAGACATATTTGTTAATGTGGCGAGTAAAAATTTTGAAATGGCGAGTGCTTTGGAAGGTCTACTGGCCAAGTGGCGACTGCTACTGGATTGACATTCGGAAGGGTTGCTACCAGCGTAGCGATTTATAAGGCAAAGCTATTTATATGTTAAGCCAGATTAATTCGGGTCCAGGCTTTTTCAGCAGTTGTGGAATCTTGTCTTAAAAGACATGAGACTGGCTGCTAACTGAACCCGAACTATACGAGGCAGGCCAAAGAGATGCAGAGTAAAAGTTTAGCAGGTTCTCCCCCCCCCTCCCCTCAATGATCAATAACTTTCATAAGCCTTGGTGGAAAGAGGACATCCCCACATTTCAGGAAAGCATAAGCGTATCCATTTAGGTTAATTAGGACGCTTGAAGGCATGGACTTAAAATCGAAAATCGTTCGCATTTTGACCACCATGACATTACGTCACATAGGCACAGGGTGGCCCCTATTTATTATACATAAATTTGATTAGCCTTGGTAGAAAGACTCGCCCCTTTCAGAAAGTCTTAGTATAACTATTTAGTTAAATTAGGACACTTGAAGTAGTAGATTCAAGTTAAACGTTGCTCGCATTTTGAAATCTGTCGTCACGTTTAAATGGGCGTAGGATGGACCCTATGTATGATAGCCAAATTTGATTACCCTTACTAGACAGAAGACATTACTACCTTTTAGGAAAGCTAAAGTAAATCCATTTAGGCCAATTAGGATGCTTGAAAAAGTGCATTTAATTTGAAAAAATTGCTCGTTTTTAACCGCTACGAAATTACTACTCACCTTTGGCATAGGACAACCCTCCTACCCTGCTAAAGCACCCTTCCACCTTTACGGCTCCGAACTCTTAATATTTCATCCCACATACCCTCTGCCAGGTACAATGGACCTCTTCATTGGGACATAGGGTCCAAGTTCTCCATGCTGCTATTAGTTCATTAATATATTAGATAACTAGAGGGCAAAAATCAATTTTTAAGTATGTTCCGAAATAGAAACCAAAATTGGGCACTGGGGCTGGTTGGTTACAGAAGCGGATTTATTAGCTGTTCCCTACAGTCGATGCAACGGGACACTTCAAGCATTCGCGGAAGACAGCTGAGAAACACCACAATGACAAGATTTTAACTAACTAGTTTCCTTGTCTACAAGTGAAGCAAGAGCGTTACCATCAAGTTGTTAAGTTCAAAATCGAATTAATTTTACAGCTCAAGGGCATTTAATAGGCATTAGAAAATTTTATAAAATTTAAAAACAAAAAAATCTTCAAACCAATAGCGTATGCCAAGGAAAGGACGAGACTAAACTGCAATTTCAGCCTAATGCAATAGGAACAAAGCAATCTTCCAACAAGGTACTTTCAGGTGCAAACCATTACAATTAAGTGGTAGTAAACGTTTTGTATACTTAACAGCTTTGCCTTCTGGTCTCACAATACTTAATTACTGATTCTGATCATCTCGCTCAAGACTTGCTTTTTTTCTTTTTTAATCAAGATCTCTTTCAGGTAGGCACTCAGGTAACTACGCAGGACAGCTGGATCACCAGCCTGGCAGACGGAGGGAACCGAACCCTATAACAAGTGAGTATCTTAAAACGAAATTTTTTGTTATAGTATCATAAGTAGTTCCTTTGTTACTCAACAGCTAAATCATAAGTAGTTCTTTTGTTACTCAACAGCTAAGTAAACGTTTTGTGTAGGATTTAATTCGTTCCACTGTATTTTCCGATATTTTTTTTTAACACTTCCAGTAAATGCCAGGTAGTTCCTTACCAATTAGAGCCAGGTATCCACAAATGCACAGCAACAAGATGGGAGAAAAATTGTAATAACTATGCACAACGCAAGCTTTGTGAGGAGAACACAGAGCACCGAGGGAAAGTACAGCCTAGTAGTCGGCTCGTCTCAAAACCATGTTAATGCTGGTTCGAATCTCGTAACCAACCAAAGTGTATGTATGCCATGTGGCTTTCTTAACCACAGATCTAGACCATACTGCAATTTTTCGCCAGATCATTTACTTGCTGTTCATAAGCTGAGGATTGGAATTTTAAGACTTTATCCCGTGAAGAAAATAACACATTTGCAAATAAACAGCAAACACTATTTTACTAAAAATTGTCCTTTGACTGCTGAATTAATTTTCTATCTCCAAAAAAGTAGGGGTAACCTGGACGGAACTCGAACTAGCAATTTGAAGGAGCTGTAACTTCAGGCACACGCCTCTACCAACTCGGCCATGGCCGTCTCTAAGAGTCTGCTTGTTAAGGGAACCTGGTATTGTTGTAGTTTCTCCATTGTTGGCCATCTCGTGCATACTTTGGACTCGTTTTTAGGACTTTTAAGCTGTGCTCGTGTTTTTGGCGAGTATACTCTTCCTCCGCACTTTAAGGGTTAACGTGCCTAAATGCTGAACCGATTTTAAGTGGCTCGGTGCAACGTTTAGAAAGTGAACATAACACAAGCTACCAAAAAAGGATATTCAACCATTGCTTGTACTCCATTTTTCTTGAAAATTACTATCCTGAGAACTGCTCCACTAGGACTGCAGATTGTGTGAATAACATCCTGAAAAGAGAACATTCCATACAAAATAAGTTACTACTTATTTCAGGATGCCTGATCAAAATTTGTATTATTGAACGCAGACAAGCTCATGATACTTGGGCAGTTCAGATTGTGAAACACTTAAGCTGTACCAAAAAAAAGAAGAAACCAAGACTAGGTTACAGAGTGAATCTTTGGTAGTATTATTATGGAAGTGTACAATATATATTCACATCAATCCACTACCGCCTTCAGACGAACAACACAAGAACATGCAAACTTATTGAAACATGCAAGCGTTAATTTCAGATTTCACGCTACTGGTGGTTTGGGATGGTGCTGCCACCTTGTTATGCTCAATTGGTAGACCAAAGGCTGTTTATAATTAAATATCAATTTACAAATTTTGAAGGTTATCTCAGGAAATAGGAAACGCAACCGATGGCATTATTTAAACTAGTCCAAAGTCATTAAATTTATGTAAGCCATTAAACAGCCCACCTTTACTAACATCCGCTATCTTTTAACAGGTAAAGGATAGCCCTGCAGAGAAGAATGCAGTCGGCATAACAAAAAGATCGGAATCATGCCAAGAGATGACTTAACAAAATTCCCTCAGCACAACGGGGCCATATATTTTGGCATGTGTCCAATCGTTCCTTCATGGAAGCAATTAGTCGAAAATATTTGCATCGTACTTATCGTCAAGAGCAACAACAATTAATCAAGGCAAATGGAATTTTCTTAACGAACTTGTGTGCAGTTAATCACAACTCTCACGTAAAACCAAACTAATCAAATAAAGCTGAATTCACTTTAACTTTACAAACGATTCTAGATTACATTCTAACTTTTATGAACGCCCAGTCTAAAAAAAAAAAATACACTTTGCCGGCCCTCAGCCTGGCCGGCTAAAAATGGTTTCTTTTTTGCCCAAAACATACTTAACCTGATAATTCTGCATTACATTGTCCTCAATGGAATGTCTTCCTGGAGGTTTTTCGGTTGGTAGTAGCCGCCTGCTTGCATGTCCCCACTGCGCATGTGCAGTCCTCCTCTATATAAAGCGAGAACTCGGCCAGTTCCAGCATTCATTTTCCTCTCAATCTGTCAGGCGGTGACTCGAGAGGGGAGGTAGGGCGGGCCTTTGGTTAAGTATGTTTTAGTAAAAAAAAAACATTTTTAGCCAGCCAGACCGAGGGCCGGAAAAATGTACTTTCTTGTTTGCCAAACATATTAACCTAATAATTTTGCATTATCAACTAACCTCGTCGAACGTGGTGGCGAGCACCGATCTGAAAGGGCGCCCCGGGGTGCAAGCAGGCGTTCCACCCAAAACTTTTATTCAAGTAAAAATTTGTACTTATTTATTCAGAACATGGTGAGAAACAGGAATTTAAAATTTTTGCAGGATTTGGTGGCCCTGAAAAGGACCGTTGTTTATAATGAGGGTTCTTGCTTCCTTCTATGGATGGCTTGCTTCCTTCTATTGGTGGCTTGCTTCTGCTTCATTCTGAATGTGCCTAAGGGGGCTTGACCACAGTTCTGGCTGCGACGATTGGTCCCAACCGGTGTAGTCTCTTTTCTTCTATTGACATGTTCCTCAGGTAGTAGGAGGTGAATGTCGATGAGTGACGCCAGGATGCTGCCTGTAGGATCTCTCCTCTTGGGATGGCATTGTGATGTGCCCCTGATGTTGAAATTGCTCCGACTTCGTGTGCTGTTGCTCTTTCCCTGCTCATGTTGGCTTTGTCATAGGCGATGTCGATAGTTTTCCTTATCCAACGTGAGCTCATTGTAGCTGAAGTTTTATCCAGTTTGGAGGTCTACAAATAGAAAAAGTTGGTTTTTGCCTCTACGGATGTCGTGTTAGGTTCTGGTGAGGTAGAAGCGGAGTGCTCGGATGGGGCAAAGTAGGCGTTCTGGATCGTCTCCTGTTAGGTTGGAGAGGCTGGAAGGATAGGTTTTGGTGGTTCAGATGGTTTGTGTGTTTTGGCACGAAATCCTGCTCTTGGGTGAAGAGTTACTGACGAAAAGTTTGGACCGAAGATGCATAGGCTGGGTCTGCAGATTGCATTTCGGAACAGCGAATGCTTGCTGCAAGTTTTAAAACTACAATCTTCTTCCATGATCGCACAATTTCATACATAAGACACTCAGAGTCTTGCTAATTTTCGACAGCAATGCTACTGTCATCATCAGGCACTTTAAAGGAAAAATTGGGATCCTGGTCACATTCTTGCTGTTTGCCAGAATTTGAATTTGGCAGAACACGTAGCCTCCTGTATTTACAAGGTAGTGGACCATTCATGCTGTCTTTAGAAGGTAGTGGGCCCTTCTTGCTGCTACTAGCTCTCCAACACCGCTCTAACTGCTCACTCAAGTCCCTCCCCACAAGGTGTCTCACATTTGGGTAAGAAGGGCCCTGAATATTCATAAGTTGGAATCCATTCTGCTCATGGTGTTGTATAGCAATGGATTCCAGGCACCTTAGATGGCTGTCGCGTGCAGAGTTTGAGCGGATGAGCGTCGTGGCTTTCTCCCAGTCAATCTCGTGCTCAGTGGCAGCACAGTGGAGCGCAATGCCATTATCCTGCACTCCTCTCCTGACATTGTCCATATGCTGTCCCAGTCTTGTTCTCACGCCCTTCCTCGTCTCTCCGACATACACTGCACTGCATCCCTTGCACGGTACTCTGTACACACCTTCCTTAGTATCAGTCACATTTCCCATCAAAGTGTCATTCTTTGTCTTCTGAGTCACCCGTTCCACTTCAACAGCAACTGGAGGCACTTTCTTTCCTAGACGTTTTCTTAGTCCTTTTACATTCCGCAGGTAGGTTTTAAAGCCACTACGACACAAGATTTCACGTATCGGGCCACTCACACCCTCCAGGTAGGTAAGGCTTACAATCGGACTATCTACCTTTGACACACACTCCTTCACGCGTACTCTATCGGCATTCTTCCTTTCCGTCGCAACAATACAAATAGCCTTTTTCTTCATTCTATTCAGCAGTCCGGCTGGGTAGCCCAGTTGAAGAAACTTGCCTTTTGCCTCATATTAGGTGTGGACCCGCTACTTCCAAATTCGTCGAGTTACGGATTAGCCTCACAAATTCGTTCTGTGCAATTGCGTTCAGTTGTTCACTTGGGTGGCCTGAGTTGTATGGTATTCCCCTCTTCGTAGCCATCGGTTTCTTGTATGGCTGATACTCTACTCTCTTCGTCCCTTCAACTCTCTTCACCAGAATGTCAAGAAAGGGGAGCTCACCGTCTACTTCTTCGTCCACTGTGAAGGATAAATCGCTACGCCAGTTGTTGACTTTCTCCAGCACCATCGCCAATGAATTTTTCTTCAACACAGCAAAGACATCATCTACAAAACGCTTCCAAATTCTCACTCCCAGCTCCCCAGCCAGTACCATCGAATCCAGATGTTGCAAAATCATTTCGGCGATTATCGGGGAGCTGGAGTACCCCATAGGGGCTCCTTTAAACTGCCAATACGTCTTACCCCCAAACTCAACATAAATGGATGCCAAAAGAACTTTCAGGAGAGCTCTATCTTTCTCATACTCCAGCCTCGGGATGCCTTGTGCAGGTGCTAGGAGCTAACGGAAGAGTCCACTATTACTACAGGGAGGGAGAAGGGGCTAGTAAACATAGCAAGCAGTACTATCTTTATTCACATCGTATAACTTTTAGGTAATTTTTCGTAGAAAAACGACAATTGGAGGGGTGGGCTCTAACTCCATATTCCATGATTTTGACTTTACAGCATTTTAAGAGGTGGGCTTTAGCTTCAACTGGACTTTTAATACACGATTTACGGTATGACCCACATTTTCTTTCAAAACTGGGTCTGGGATTTACAAAACTATTTTTTTTCAACTTATAAAAAAAGTTTGCGGTAGAAATAAAATGCAAATATATGAAAACACTAGCAGGCGTTGGCAATGTGGTTAGCAGAAGACATAAGAAAAACACGAACACCACCACAAATCAGAAACACTGTCCCTTGAATTTTCGGTGGAAAATTGATTACGGAAGCACAAAAATGTTCAACACTTCCACAATCGTCGTCCACCTTCTTCAGACGGTAAATGCAAAAAACGTAGAGATGACATAAAAGTCAGAATTGTTAGAATTTGAAACTGCCGCTTTGATGTCAGATCAGTAGGCGAGACATTGACGCGGCGGTTTCGAATTCTGACTAACAATTCTGACTTTTACATAATCTCTGCATTTCTGCTTTTACCTTCTGAAGGAGGTGGATGAAGTTTGTAGAAGTGAACATCTTTATAGCGCCATAACCAATTTTCCACCGAAAATTCAAGGAACAGTGTTTCCAATTTGTGGTGTTGTGTTTTTCTAATAAAATGCACATGAAATTAATTTTAGCATATCTTAAACAACTATATCCAATTATAAATTAAAACCGGTACCTTAACATTTTAAAAGTTTGATTTAATGTTCAACGCCCAAAAATAACGAAAAGTTCGCCTATCATGTTCCCAACCATTGTTGGTGGGTTAATTTAAAGGTTTAGTATTTTAGGATAGGGAAATACTATCTTCAACCATTTACACGCTAGGTGTTAAATGAATAATATGTTAAAAATTAGCATATAACACCCTAGAAGTGGACTATGTGAACTAACGTATGACAGGGGTTAAAAGTCAATTTTTTCCATCCTAAATAAACCTGTTTAAACCAATTACAGTGAGAGTCGATTTGTTTTCTCTTGCGAATACAGCGATCGATATGGCTACTAATTGTCTAACACATGTGAATAATTACCCCTCCTAAGAATACAATCCAAATACCCAAATGATTTCATGCATGGCCGCGGTTCCAGGACGTGTATGCAACCGTTAAACCAGTGGTCGGTTGCATTTCTAGCTTTTTTACCACAATCCCCCCCCCCCTCCATCTCCCCATACATGTTTGATCAACTGTGTCCAAAGACTTTGGAATAGTAGTAGTATAGTCGGATGGCATGGATGGGAGTAGTATAGTAGTATGCATCGGATGGCATGGCGGCGCGCACCTCTCAATTACGATTCTACGATTTTTCAATCGGTTTCATTTTAAACTGTAAATTTATTTAGAACACTAGTTAAAAATATTCAGCACAGTTTGGCAGTTTTACGATACAGGAAGCCTCCAAACTGTTTAGCCTCGGCATTTTACACATTTCATTTATCCAACTGCAACGTTGCCACGTCGCACGACTGATAAGGATGAAATATCTAGATAGCACAGTCATTGCCCAAAAGTAGTTTTATGAATTTGCGCCCCCCCCCTCCCCTGACAAAAAAAAAGTCGTACAGTAGAAGTTGTTTCAAATATTTCTCTTCCCCCTCCAAAAAAAAAATACCAAGTATCAAAGTCATGAACGACTGTCCAAACAAGTAGCCTAAGTCTACGCTAATTTCGCATGCCGACCTGACTATACAAGCTTGTTATCCAGTTCGTACGAATGAGATCAGTGGAGGCCGCGTGCCTACGTCAGTGATCTGTGCAATAATTTGCCAGTCGTTGGTCGGTTGGTGGTGACATCAGACGCTGATGAAGGCTACGTAGTTCCCAGTAAGGCTGTACCGATCAGCATTTTTTCTGCCGAACAGATTCCGATCCTATCAGATATAAATTGATTGGTGTACCGATCGCTACAGATTTTTAACAATTTTTTTTTCTGGCTTATACAAACTTGTAGGCTAATGAAAACATTGGAATACATTTTTTTATCCAAATAAAAGTAAAAATTTGTCCGTTATTAACCTTAGCCTACAAAATGTAAAACATGTAGGCCTAGCCTAAATTAAAACATAAGGCAACAAACATGTAGAGAAACAGAATTTATTTATTGTCAAGGGCCTGGCAAAAAATCAAAAATCTGCAGGTTTTTGTTCGCCGAACCGATTTTTGCCGATCAGCTCATAATCTGCCAAAATCTGTTAGCTTAAAACGTTATAGCGCGAACAGACAGACAAACCGTTCACATAAGAGTCTAATCGACTCTAAAAATACCAACCTTTATATTCAAGCTTTGTCCTAAAGGAGGTGGGTCAGCTGAATGAGTCAACAATAACCATAAGCATACCCCTTAGTCCGCTACACTTTAATTAGCACCTAGGTCATAGCACTAAGCTTTTAATTTGACCTTCAATCGACATGCTCTCCTGAACTGCCTAGCTGCATTACTCACTTGTAACGTGGCTTCCCCATCAGTCACCCTTCCATCACATCTCAAAGACCCGATGGAATTCTTACTTTCCCATGTACAGGCCACCACTACCACTAGAGGGACACTAGACACAAACTCTCATGATGACACTAATGCCGTTAGCTTTTGGGCTCTCACTGCTGGAGGGTGATTCAAATGAACTGGTACCATTTCATACACTCTCCAGATCACCTTGCAGATCCACAGAGCAAGTTCAGTTGGCACCGAGTTTTGCGTCCCGTCCGTTTTATAGGACTTTGGCGGAATTCTCTTCAATACACCCTTTCCTTCCTTTGTTCTAATCCTCAGTTGACGCTAAGTAAAAACGTAGGGCTGTAATGGGGGACTAAACCCTTGCTTCGCTTCGACGCCCCTCGATTGCATCCCCGGTTTCAGCGTATCCAAAATTTAACTGTTTAGCCCAGAAGTCGGGCAGAAAATTGATCACTGCCAGCCATTCCTTAGAGGATCTGGGTTCTCTGTGAAGATGCCATTTCACTTTGATGTCCTGCAGTGACAAGGGCAACTAAAAAGTAGTCTTGGAACAAGAGTGCTCAAAACGAAAAGTGATGGGGAGCATTTTTGGGACGCCAACAACTGGGGGGGGGGGGGGGGCAGACAGAATGTGGCAGGCATATTTTTCTTTATTATTGGACATAGAACATTAAGGTTAAGTATTTTAACAATGGTAAAAATGTCAGCTTATGCATTTTTAGTGGTGTACCCCTGTATGCTTTGGTTGACAATCTACCAAGAACCTGGAAACTAAACCAAGTAAGCAGTGGTGCGTTGTTAGTGCACTTCCGATGAATAAAGAAAGGCATAGAATTCGAGGAAGGCGATTTACGGTCTGTAATAAATATTGCCTGCACAGTTGACACTTGGGTCTTGTTACTTTTCACCTTATGTGAATGTGGGTACAGTAACCTGATAGTCACCCAGGATTTAAGATTCCTCATTCAGTAATTTAAGATTCCTAAGTGTGCTGCAGTCAGCATAATCTTAATTCGGTGTCAATAAAGCGCCGACATTCATAGGCTCTTTACTGTCAAACAAGAGCGGACATTCTATAAGAGCTCAAAGGAAATTAAACTTTCATTTACCTATTAATTTGTGATAAAAATCTGGTTCAAAAAAGTGCTGGGACTTGGACGTCATAATAGTTCCCTACATATACTTAGTTGCGGATCCGGCGTAGTGCAACTGGAGTGGCTGCACCCCACTTTGGCCCGAATTATTTGTTTTCCACCAACATATTTAGGGAAAAACCATTTCGTCATTAACAAGAACGAAGACAAATTTGTAACATCAAAGCAAGAAATAAATTTCAGATGAAAATTTGGTACAGCGCCACCTTGTCAATAAACCAATAAGTACTGGAAGAAATTAACTTACCACTGTGATGGGATAAGCTGGATTCAATATGGTCATGAGGAGGATATGATTGAGTTTGTCTTCGTCGTTCCTAAAAAAAAAAAATGGGCTTTACTACACATAACAGTAACGGGCCATGCTTTTATAATCACTGTGTTAAGATTAAAAGCATCATTTTGAGACAGCATGAGATTCGTTAGGAAAGAACAGAAACGCTTGTCCATTCTAATTCAGCACGGGACAATCATCTTTGTTGCCTCGAATCTATAGCCATCCAACACCATGAAAATAATGGGAACCACCTTATGAACATCCAGGGTCCAACACACCCCAAAGTGGGAACCTTAGTAGGAAAAGATTTAGGAGAGCGGTTGGCGCACAAGTGGAGAATAAACAGATGCCGGATTGGTCCTTTGCAAGTATAGGAGGCCACGATGTATGTCATGCCTTGCAAATACTGGAGGCTGTGACAGCTTCCAAATTCAAATCCAAGCAACTGACAACAACCAAGAATGTAACCAAAGACCTAAATTGAATTTGGAGGGCCTGATGAAGACAGTAGGGGTACTGTTGAAAATTAGCAGGACTGTGAGGGTCTTCTTTGCGAAATTGAGCAATTATGGGTGAAATAAGCCATTTGACAGTTCATTTTGGGGCTAGCACCCACCCTCTCAAATGACAATCCAGTATACAATAATTCTGAGTCGTAATCTTGAGGAAGTTCAAAGAAGCACGTTCTATAGGGCAGGGTCTTCAAACTACGGCCCGCAAAACACTCTCGGCAGGCCCCTGCCTTATTTTCCACAAAATGCAATTTTTCAGTTGTTTATCCTCTTGAAGGTAGGCCTATATTTACCTTTCCCATAAGTGAAGCGAAGGTTACTTTTTCGAAACTATGATAATCATGACTTCGTTCAGGAATTGACGAGCTTTTTCTGCAAGCAATGTTTCGCATTGAGTTGCCACTTTTAAATCCCAACATCGATAAATTGCTGAGAATTTAGTCCGCATTTTCCAACAGTGGCGTCTGGGGGATGGTGTGTGGGGGAGGGGGTGAGGAGCAACTGATTTTGGGGTGGGGCTTAAAGGCTGTCATCTTAATTTACAAGATCTCAACATAAGTATTTGGTAGGACTAGGTAACTCACTACACCTGGGGGGATGGAGGGGGGGGGGAGCCCACTAGGACCAAATGAGGAAATTTGGTCAGCAAAAGACTGTTACAGGACCCTCAGTTTTGAAAGTTTGGGGAACGATAACGGCTTGGTCTTACAACCCCACCTAGGGAGATAGGAGCAACACCACCACAAAAAGTGGGTGGAATTACGCCATGACCTACAGTGAAGATCAACACATTTATCCATATCATGCTACGAAAACACAAAAGTCTTGATAAGATCATTTAATATTAATTAGCTCTTACCCACAAAGATCTCTAGACAGACTGTTTCGCCCTTGTTTGGGCTCGTCAGTAGAGAATACTTTGTAGAGGAGAGCTAGGCTACGCTGCTAGGGCAAATGACAAGGGCGAAACGAATACGGTTTCACCCTTGTCTCTTGACAAGAATTTCTGGGGGAGGGACCCTTCGGCAGCCCCCATAGGGGGTTCAATTATGTCATACACTACATTGGTAAATGGGG
The DNA here is from genome assembly GCA_023313725.1 of Lithobius niger. NCBI lineage: Eukaryota > Metazoa > Arthropoda > Chilopoda > Lithobiomorpha > Lithobiidae > Lithobius > Lithobius niger. Next base: position 47,126 of record JAHWFP010080064.1, read on the forward strand.
ACTGACTGAAGGGTCGCAAGGGGAAGACTGATCGCTTAAGCTAGTGTAGATCAAGTTTGAAGATCCATATTTATCCACATACTACGAAAATATCAAGTCTGACAATTTCCTTGGGGGGGGGGGCCCCTTCGGCAGCCTCCAAAGGGTCCCAAAATTCGAAATACCAGTATTACCTGGTTGATTTTGGTTTTTTATTGCTTACATGAAATATCCATCACCTAACTTTTATCATTCTCCTTCTCATGCTACTGTTTGATTTAGAGCGAGAGTGAAGATATCCAGCCGCGTCGCTACCAACTGCCCAGCCTCCATCGTATATAAACTCGGACGGAGCGTTCCGGTTCATCTTTTCGATCCTCAGTGTGACCTGATGGCGACAAGAGGGGAGTAGGGTGGGAGAAAGGTAATATATTTTCATGAAGGCAATAGAAACCAAAATCAACCAGGTAATACTGGTATTTTGGCATTTCTAGTTGCCATGAAAATATACATTACCTAACTTTTAGCATTCCACAGACTTTGTCAAAAGTGGCGGGCGCCATGTGAACAAAGCCCCCTAGGATAGCGGGCGGTTCCTCAGAAAGATAACTTCGCACAAGAGTAGGTGCTGGGGGGGGCCGGGGGGGCAATAAAGCCTTCGACGAACGGCCCAATTCTGTACAATCGTCTGCGTGTTGAGACATATCGCGTATATAATGTGAAGTAAACACCGCCGGGCTTTCCAATGAGGCGGCTTCCATATTTCAGTAACCGGGATGTTACTATATAATGCACCCAGGAGGTAGATATGGCGCGTATTTCATGGGCAGTGACCTAGATTCCATGGTCGGCGCAGTTGATGTCAACCGCGGAGTAGGCTTGCAAAATGACAGTCTCGATCCAGGTGGAGATCATACTTGCCGAAGTGTCACCGGATCTGGAAGCAAAAGATAGGAACAGTTGGGTACATCCTCGGCGAAACGGTTTGGATGCTTTTGAGGTAAAAACGAAGTGCTCGGACAGGGCAAAGAACCCGTTCCTGGTCGTCCCCGAGGATGTTAGTGAGGGCAGGAATGATGAAGGGAATAGTGCGTTCAAGTTTTTGAGTCTTCGCCCGGAAGAAAGCACGGGGAGTAAGAGTGACACCGGAGTAGTTATCAAGAAAGAAGCAGTCAGCAGCGGTGGCAGGTAGAGCTTCAATTTCGCTGCAATGGAGACAGGCAGCCAAGGCCATCAGGAACACCGTCTTGCATGTTAAGGTGGCTGATTGACAGGAGGACAGGGGTTCGTAATGCGGACCAAGGAGCGCATTGAGGACGATGAAAAAGTCACAATCAGGAAACAACTGGCGAACTCTAGGCCGGTCGATCATGATAGAATGCATCAGAGATGTGATGCGAAAGTCGCCAAGAAGGCCAAACTTCCCAGCAACTTTGAAAACCGTGTTTAAGGCGGAACGGTATACCCAGATCGTGGAGCCCTGAAGGCGTCGTCGAACAGGAGATCGAGGAACCTGAGGAGTTCAGGAACAGAGGAATCGATCGGATTGACGTGTTGAGACATGAATTCACCTTTGCCAGTGGCTATCTTAGATCTAGGTGGAGGGGCGGATGGCCCAAGAGGCGATATGGTTGGCCTGCTCAGGAGAAACTCCAGACACTTCGAGGAGTCGGATGATAGTAGCCACCCCCGTGTAACCGCAGGGATTGCGGTCGTTGATGAGGAACGGTTCCGTTGTTCTGGGTTAATAGGTCCGATAGGAACGTGAACCGTCGAGGCAGATCGAAGGAGATCTAGAAGCGCTGGGAACCATGTTGCCATAGGCTAATCCGGAATGATCAGGAGGAACGGCGGAGGACGAGAGGCAGGAGCTTGGGTGGGGGGGGGGGGGAAGCATTGTGAACAGGTGGTTCCAGTCCAGAGTCAGGACATCTACGGCCCAGGCACGAGGACCGGAATCAGCCTGACTAATAGGGGAAGTCTGGCATTGAATCTCATGGCCAATAGGTCGACCATGGGCCGTCCCCAATTGCGAAGAGCGTGGTGCAGATCGACGAGTGTAAGCTCCATTCGCTTTCGCTGGTTGGTGGTAGACGGCGAGAGAGCGAGTCGGCAACAACATTGTGGCCGCCAGAAATGTGCAAGCAGGCGCGTCTGAAGAACAGATGCAAAGCTGAAAGATTTCAGTCGTTTGAGCATGTAGAGACCGGGAACGCGTGCCGTCTGCCTTTCGGAGGTATTCCACAGCATCAGTGTTGTCGTGTGGATCTGAACTACATGATTCGTGACTAGGGTGGAAGGGCCTCAACCCTAGGAGGACCACTCTTAATTCCAGAATGTTGATGTGATTGGTGGTCCCGACCTCCCAGGTTCCGGAAGCTGTGACGTTCCCGATATCTCTCTCTCCCCCCCCCCCCCCCCGGTGATGGATGCAAGTGGCTCGTGGAGAGGAACAGTTGAGGTTAGAAGAAGAATGCCCATCCACCATTTGAGGGTAGCAAAGAGGAAGTTGTGGGTGAGGGGCCGAGGTGGCAGAAGAGGAGTGGATTAGGGGTCTCCCCCGACGTCTGTTCGAAAATAATGGAACGTCCGGGCCATCCATCTGTCGTGAGGAAAGAGGTCGGCAAGGGAATCGATGGTCTCGATGAGGGAATTCAGGTCTCAGGTGTACAGCGGAACGAGTGAAGCCAAAAAGGTTGGATACGCGTTCCGTAGATGGCATGACTGTTTCGTGAAGGAGGTCGAAGAATACCCCGAGGAACGTGAATGTTCGAGCCGGTAGGAGGGATTTGGGAAAGTTGATGCCGAACCCTAACCGGGTTAAGAGAGTCGCGACGACCCTCTGATTGGCGAGTAGCAAGGAACGGTCCTGATGAGGGAGTAACCAGTTGTCAAGGAACGCATGAATGCGAACGCCGTGTTGATGGAGGAATGCCAATACCAGCGGAGAACCTTGGTAAATATCCCCGGGGCTGCGTTTAGTCCAAAAGGAAAGCAAAGGAACTCGTAGACGGAACCGTCGAAAATAAAGCAAGGATGTGACAGAGAGAGGCATGAAGCGGAATGTGAAGATAGGCATCCGCAAGATCTAAAGAAACCGTCCAATCGAGGGGGAGCAGCGAGTGGCGAATGGAATAGTCTGTTTCCATTTGAAAGTGAAGGTTTTTTGTGAAACGACTGCGAGTACGAAGGTTGACAATGAGGCGGGATCCTTCCGTCTTCTTGGGACAAAGGAAAATGCTGCTGTAAAATCCTGGTTGAACAGGACTGGGAACAACGCGGATTGCTAGTTTTAACAGGAGTGTGACGATTTCGCTGGTCAAAGCTGCCGACAGTGGTGGATCCAATTCCCAAGGCGGACTTCGTAGCAGAGGCGTGTGAAGGAACTGTGGGCGGAACCCTCAGGAGACATTTGAGAGAACCACAGGATCCGAAGTTATGATTTGGCAAGCCACAGTACAGAAACGAAGACGACCCCCGAGACAACGTCAATTATTGGACGATCCGCTGTATCATGGTCCGGGGGAGGTGTATCGACCGACGCCTGTGATCAGTGGTCGTCGTCGTCCGCGTCCCTGGGAGCCGGAACCAAAAGGCGATGCTGGTCGCAGATTAGAGAAGGGAGTAGTTCAGTGGCCTTGGCTGCAGCGGAATCTTGTTTGGACATCTCAGGTCGTAACGAGGAACTGGAACGGGGACACTGGAACTATCAGCACCGGTGAGGCTTGGGCTTACAGGAGATGTCAAGGTGCGGTGGTACCTTCGGGATGGCCCCCCAAAAAAGAGTGTCGGATTCATGAATGGGCCGATTTCGAAGGATATGACGCGTGGAATAATGAAGATTCGGAAGTGTTTAGGGCAACTTTATGTAGGAGTAAGGTAGAGTTGTAAAGCGCCCTGGTCAGCCAGTTCATGGAATGGTTATGTCGCAAAACAGGATTTACAAGAGACCTGGTTGAAGGGAACACGAGCTGTCGCGTATCGTCCGGAGGTGGATCGGCATAGAGGCGTTCGCAGAGGGCGTTGGCCGCAGTGTTTAACTCATCAGCTTGAGATGCAGCACTGAGCCGTAGGCGAAGGAGGCGATAGTTATCTCGTAGCACAAAAATGGGAACTGCCACTCGTCGGGGCAGAAAGAGGGTGGAAGCGAAGTCCTGTTTGGCCTCGGACATGAGGAATTATGATCGAAGGTACGTGTAAGTATCGCGGAGTCGCGATGCCATCACCGGTGGGCCGGAAAAATGCTGTTTCCTGACCGGGTCGCGGAGGAGGCCGTTCATTTCTAGCTCAAGCAAAGTCCCGTTCACCGGAAGAATTCCGCCCGTACGGAGTAATGCTTTGAGAAGGGTCGTCGATTGGCCTAAGTCCGGCGGTTGGTGAAGAAGCTGGTCCCGGAGACCAAATCCAAATCCCGTGCAGGGCGCTACACAGAGAAAACAATCGGGAACGATAGATTCGACTGTTTTTAAGTCGGGTAACGGAATGTCAGATGGATCAGGTTCACCCTTACATGAAGGGTCGCAATTAGCGGATGATGACGGATCATGGAAACGACTGGAAGCTCCGTCATCCTCTCCGAACAATGACAGCTGGTCCTCAGGTTAAAGAACAGACGGGAGAGGAACCGGTGGTAGAGGAACGGGATTGGAACGATGGGAGGGTCCGGAACCAGCAAGAGCAGGACAGGGTTGCTTAGCTGCAGAGGCAACCCATGCAGCCGTGTAGGACGATGGTTCCAGAGTGTCGGGTTGTTTCCTCATGAAGGTGCGAATGGCCGAGTCCATAAGAGCGTGACTTGATCCCGAAATAGGTACTTCCGGGGCAATGGAAAGCCGGGAGGAACGCGAAGGCAGGTCAAGCGGGCTGACGAGGGAGGAAATTGTTGATATGCAATGAAGCTTACATGTGATCAGTCTCTTCGGGTTCCCCCCCTTTCAGTCAGTTGTAGGCTGCAGAAGCAGTCCCTAGATATTCCTGCCAAACTTTTTTTTATGTACAGTTGGCTAAAGCATATTTGATGAAGTATCATTTACCAATGTAGATTATGACGTAATTGAGCCGAAGGACCACCCTCCACCAGAAATTCTTCTTAAGACTTGGTATTTTCGTAGTATGTGATAAATGAGGATCTTTAAATGTGTCTGATCTTCCTACCTTATGATGGGCCGTTCAGTCAATTATACGTAGCTGAGGCTCCCCCCCCCCCCCCCACATATTCCTGTCTCACTTTTGTTTTATGTACGGGTGGCGAAAGCGGTTTTTTTTAGGTATCCTTTACGAATATAGTGTAAGAGGTGTACGAATTTAGTGTAAGAACCCATTTTTGGGGCCCTCTGAAGGATCCCTCCCCAGAAATTCTTGCCAGACTTGGTTTTTTTTTTGAATACGGATAAACGCGTCGAGCTACACAGTAGGTCATGGGATGTCGGTGGAATTTTCTGATTTTTTGTGGAGGTGTCGCTCCTATACCCCGGGATGGGCGTGTAAGACCAAGCCATTATCGTTCCCCTATAGAACACGCTTTTTTTTAGTTGGGAAAACCTTCTGTAGAAGAATTGTCACAGGTTCCTGGTTATAGCTGTAAGCTACGACGGCCAATGTCATGAAGCCATGTTACCCCGTTTGTTGTCGATTGGCATTTGATTCTGCTGTCACTTTGCCGAGAGTTGTTATGTGGTTATGGCGACCACGTAACGTTGCCGAAGAGTTGTTGACAGTTAACATTGTACTACCGACAAAGTAGATTTTTATAATGTTTGCCTTTTCATACTGGTATATTCTAGTTTTCGTGTTGTATACAAGTGTAAGCTTGTATAGACGCAGAAGTTCAAAAGAAACAAGTTGTTGGGGGGGGGGGGAAGTAGTCACAGGTCACTTCGGCTTCAATTTTCTACATCTGGATTGGCAATGATACCATGGTAGTGGTGACATACCCACAAATTTGACAGGTACCAGTGTAGCAGCAGACCCAGTTAGGCTGATCACATAGCACGGGCAGTTTTTCTGTTTATACTACTGAACTCTCACAATTCCTATAAATATGTCGTTTCATGCAGTTTTAGTCAAAAAACCAACCTTTTTTTTTTGATAGCTATACTTTAGTCATTACAAAAATCTTCCGATACTGGTACCGATATCAGAACTTCCCATTTTTGGTGGTATCAAAATCATTGAAAAAAGAAAAGTGTTAGCAGCGCAGCTGTATTGGTAACAACCCACGAAAGGTAGTCGTCAGCTTACGCTGGACAAAATCACTTTTATGGAAACGGTTTTCTTTTTCTTAACGAGACCTATTTAGTTTTCTTTCGTTACCTTTCTTTCAGCCACCATTTCAACAACAAGCATAAAATTAAGCCATCACACTCAAATCGCTTTTTGGAACTACCCTTAAACATTGCAAGCTAAAAGGAACGCAGTCACAATTAGCTGCGGCGGCAAGAAACTTCAGTTGGTGGGGACTTGGATAAGTAATGTGTTTACGGAGCAACGTGTCCATCTCGTCTGCCATAAGTCAAGATGCAAGAATGTGTGGAGGATCGCAGCAGTTTTTCCTTTTTTCTTACGTACTAGGGCAGCTAATTTGGTAGCCTTAGTTGATGAGGATAAAAATGTCCATCTCCCGCTGTGCTGCCGAAGTGCCAGTAGGCTGCGAGTCGCTTGATAAATTTAAGCTTTTGGCCCGCAGCGACCTGGCATGCCGTCAACACACAAATCTTGCAGATGACAGGGTGGTGTTTTTGCTTGAATGATTTGCACAATTTGTTGCTGCTGTGCTTACGGAACGATAATAAAAAAAATACAAACAAAAAATAAGGTTTCTTTCTTTGAAATCCAAGTGTGCTGTACGGAGGGGGGAAATAAGAAGAAAAAAAAAGTAATGCTCAAGTAAACGCACCAGGTTACAATTCTGCCACACTTCCTTCCTGGTGTGCTACTATATCAACAAATCTTTCAGCTTGAATTACAAGCCACCGGTTATGACACCGTTCCAACTATCTGCCTGCCTGCAGGTGATTGATGGTAGTCAATATTTTCCCTCCCCATACCAAGTAAAGCGTGGAAAAATCAATAAAATAACTAATGCTTCTCATACCCCAACTAAACAGTTGGCAAAAAAATCATTAAGCCACCAATGTCACGATGACCAGCTAAGACGATCTAACTACAACACGGTCCGTTACCAACAGCCATTGAAGTGGACACAATTCTAGAGATCAAGAAACGAACACCCCATCGTCAGGGGTGCATAAAATTCTTACAGGACAAAATTTCCCACAAAATTTTCCTACAGATTTTTCAAATTTCCACAGCCTTTCACTATGTAGGCAAGCCATTTTTCAGTGAATTTCCTCAGTTCGCTGAAATTTCTCGCGAACCTCGTTCTAGCATTCTGGCATATTCTGCACCCCTGCCCATCGTCTACACGTGCCTTGCACCTTAAGGTAGCGTTTGCAACATTTATAAGGTTTGACTGAATGTAGCAACAAAAAAGCAATCACCAAGAACTTAAAAATTGTACCCACCTATATGCTACGCCACACAAATTTGAAAGATCACTGGGTACTACACCAGTTCTCACACCCTTCCTTGAGCATGGTTTTCAAAGCTGCAGCAAACTAGAAATACGCGATAGGCTAGGCAACCTTCACGAATGTGAATTGAGACACACTCGCCATTTTACCAGTCATTAATATGCACTCGCCATTGGCCAGTACCTCCTCGCCATGAAGAAATAATCTTGTCAGTTGTCCTGCTACTTAATGCTTAAATATTGTTTGCATTAGTGCAACTCTCTAATCAGCTAAAGTGGCTAGCGACAGTGTTGTATACTTAGTTGGCGAACCCTTGCATTTCTGCCGCTGCAAACTGCTTGTTTCTAGCTAATGCGGTTCCTGAGATAGGACAATTCAAGCATCAGGGTTTTTAAGTCAGTCACCGTTTGGCAAGTAGCTCTAAAATCCAAAACACCAACATCTGAGTTTTCCTCGCCATTGATGAAGGTTGCATATAGCATCCATTGCATAACAATCGAAACCAATCCGTTTGTGTTTGCCAAGGTCAGAAAGTCTAGACGAAAAACTCCTCGCACACACAATCCCAGATGGCGGCCACTAAGAATTAAACAATCAGGGTTCGTACTCCTCTGTAAACATTATATTCCAGACTTTTCCAGGACTTGTGTAGGAAAATTACCATACCATGGTACCATACCAAGGACCATAAACTAAAAATTCGAAAATGGCAGTTACTCTTGAAGTTCATTTTCAAGACGGTATTTAAATTTTTCAAGAAAACGTGCACAATTTCAGATGAAAGAATACTCTCAATATTCTTGCAAATTTTCGACAGTTTTTCGTCGTCTTCACAAGCACTATTAGCTTGAAAGCTTCCAATTACATTATCTGCTTCTGCATCACTATTCAAACGTAGCGCTCAGACCTGGCGTGGCTTCCAATATTTATTAGAAGCTCCATTCCACTGGTTTGCAAGCCGTTCTGTGTAGTATTCATGCATTTCTCAGCAGAAAGAGAATTCCTGGGTTTGAGAGAAGAGACCCTGTGTGCATCAGACGAGTTTTCCTTTAAGTGTTCCTTTTCATAGGCACCTGAGATGTTTATAACTTGCCAGCTTTTGAAAGAAAATGCCATCTCTGATGAACACACAAGTCCCCTCAAACCACAGAAGTCACTTTCTCCTGAGAGAGGAATTCTCCAAAGCAAGCTTGCAGACCAGTGGAATGTAGTGCCTAATAAATACGGGACGGAGGCCACGCCAGGTCTGAGCACGCTACTTTTGTAAAGTGATGCCGAAGCACACGAAGTAGTTGGCAGCTTTCAATTTAATTGTGCCTGATGAAGCGTGTGAATGAAATTAACAACAACTACCAAAAAAACATTTGCATTTGCGCTTTACAGTGTTCTGCTGGAGCTGTGGTACCGACCGATTTTAACTGTACTAGACATACAAAATACTATGTCATCTGAAACAAACGTTCGTTTCAGAACTGGCCGATTTTAACCTTACTAGTATTTTAAAGGAAAACCTTGTATGTCATATGAAATGGAAATTTTACCGCTCTTGTAGATGAACCGAACTATTTTAACCTTACTGGATATTTAAAAAGAATACCGTACAAGTTGATCCTGACAGCAATGCTACAAACTAACACTCTTGTAGACGAACCAGCTGATTCTAACCTTATTAGACGTAAAAGGAATACCTTACTTCTCATCTGAAACAAACTCGTTCTTGTATTTGAACTGGCTGATTTTAACCTTACTAGATGTTAAAAGGAATACCTTGTATGTGGTCTGACACTCTTGTAGATGAACCAACCGATTTTAACATTACTTGACGTAAGGAATACCTTGTACAGGGTGTTTCAGAATAAAACCGACAAACTTCCAGGGCATACTCAGGAGGTAAAGACAAGTCGAAAAGCTCTAAACAACACCTATCCAAAAAAGCTTCGTTACCAAGATATCGCCCTATTTGACCCATTCTGTTATGGTCGAGTATTTAAGTCATGGTTTAGTGGAAGCGGTGGAAGTCCGTATCAAACTGCCTTGCAAAGCGCACGCCGTACTGTGGCCTCGTACTAAACTCGGATGCAGCATGGTGCAGCACCTACCAGTGGGAAAACTTCGCGATAATAAATTATGTTCGAAACTGCAATATCGTCTAATCTTGCCAAGACAGGAGAAACTTGCAAGATCTCAGTATGGTGACACGTTTTGCCGTGGAGCGGACCTGGCTTCTTTTCAGGACCTCTTTCTACCCAGTAGCTCTTAGCATTTCCGTAATGAAAAATATGTAAGAAGTAATGCTATATTTTAAGTAAGAAAGCAAACGAATGCAGCACAAGTTCCTTTTTATTATTCCTAAGAAAACCCGTTTTATTTTTCTGAAACTGGGCAGCCCCAAACATGTTCATTGTTCCCGACGGTTTAAAAAAAGAAAGCTTTCATCAACCAGCTGAAAGCCGTAAAGGGAGAATGTAAATTGCCTGTTCCAGCTGATGATCCTGGAAGGTTTGGGAAGGGGGTGGGGGGAAACCAACTGGCCCTTTAGCTTTGTAGTCTTGGGTAAGGCAACTGCCAAACTTACAGCCGTAGTTACAACGTACAGTAATTTTTATAAAAGTACTTAAAGGCACATAAATCCATCCGTCCTGGCCGCTTTACTCATACGTCAACTGCGCTAAAATATAGTTCACACGACCACAGCGCGCATTGCTCTGTGAAACAAGCATGACGTCACATCCGACGCTAGATCATACTCATTTCAGAGCCGCGTCATGTGACACGTCATACGAATGCTAAAAGGTAAACAAACACTGGTGCAGATGACTGCACGTTATGATCATCAATGTCTCCTGTCTGTTGCTGCGGTAAAATACCCACACGTTAGTTTTATTTAAACGAAGTTGACCAAATAAAAGATTCGGGCGTCTTTATTCTGTGTTGATGTCGAAATTTACGTCCCATCGTTGCCGATTATGTTACGTATATTAATTTATTGGTGATTTCAAGGAGGAATGCTTAGGCAATAGGCACTGGTCATTATGTATCGCTTTTTTTGGGGGGGGGGGGACATTTTAACCCCCCCCCCCACCTTCTTCGGGTAGTAAGTTTACGCCCGATCTCACAACCGTTATTTTTTCCCTTACAGCCTAATTTACGACTTCACGTTTTAGTATGCGGGAATCAAAAACGGCGTTACTGTACAGAAACAGCTTGAATAAAAGGCATAAAATAGGGTCATTTTAAGTGCACCATCAACAAAAAAAAAAAAAAAGATTCTCCCGACCAACCCTAGTTGTAATTTAATTGGTACTGCAGCTAAACGCTTTTTCCATAGGCCTTATGTCTGCTACGACAATTTACGTCTGAAACTCAATCCACAATTTAATTTCTTCTCCGCCTTTGGTTTTGTCCATCACTGCGTCAGGATCCTGACACCCCTGCCCCACCCCTTGTTTCCTAGTTTCTTGCGGTAAACATAAGATAAACCTAATTGTCGATCCAATTCTCGTTTTGTCCTTTCCTTTACCGATTCGGTAGCAAATCTACTTGGTGGAATAGATAAATAAGTTCATCACTCGCCATTTCTCTTGATAAACTCAGAACAAGGTTAACTGGGATTGAAACCGCGAGCCTCGAGTAAGGCAGCTACTATCTTACTTGGCTTTCGCTCAGAAGCGGCAAGTCACGAGACTTGAAGTGCACGAAGAATCACTACGTCACAGACTAGGCGTGTAAACATCGCGTGACGTCACCACAGAAAGGAGCCCCAGAAGCTTTCTCGCGGGAGTGAGATACTCCTCGGTCCGAGCCGTAAAAAAGAATCTTACTAGCGTACACGCGCCACATCTGTCATCGGGATCGTACCCTTAGACGATCAAATAAAACGTAAATGAATTCATATAAAACTATTTCCGGTAATGTATCGAGGAAAACTGTTTAAAAAATACCGGAGGGAGTTATGTGCCTTTAAGAACGATGGTTAACATGTTTAACCTTGTCTTCTGAAAACGAAGTAACACTTGTAGATGAACACAGCCGATTTTAACCTTACTAAGTAAGTAATTTAAATGGAATACTTTGTATGTCATCTGAAACGAACTAACACTCTTACGTGTACCTTTATCGTTACCAAACCAGTTATGGGGACGGGTAAACATAAACAAATATTAATAAACAAAAAACGGAACGTTAAATGTTAAGAGTAAGGGTCTAA
>JAHWFP010080064.1:63843-101917 GCA_023313725.1 Lithobius niger
ATCAGCAAAAAAAGCATTGTTTCAGTTAGCACGTGATGGCTTTTTTCTAAATAACTACTTCAGTTAAACTAAAATAACCTTGAAAAGGCACATGTTCACATAGGAAGCTATGATTTGAGCCTATTCCCATGATTTTTGGTGGTGTAGTTTGACCTGTAGAGAGGACAGACGAAAGCATCCCCAGAACAACAACAACAACAAGCAGAACAAGAAGTTGTCTATTTGGCCCCGCTCTGGATCTCGGCTTTGGCTGGACCGAATTTCACCATTTTTGGACTGTAGAGAGGCCTTGACTAGTCGAGGCTGGATTCCAAATTTGGTTTTAAAATGTTCACTTTTGACGGAGTTATAAGCTCTCAAAGTTGAGAGTTTAACACAGAGACCCTAGGCTGACCCTTACTAACATTGGCTATCGCCAGTGTTAATAGGGATTTAACCAGCAAACCTCAGATAACAAAGAGGGGACAAAAGTGTCTAGTATACATCCGGTAGACCGCTGAAGATAAGCTGGTAGTCGTACCCAGGCCAAGCCTCACCGCATACTTATGTAGGTACAAGTTCTCCCAACTGGCACTAGGAGCTGTACAATACAATAACTAAACCTTTTCAATGACTGCTACAGAATAAAAAAAAAACTTACCCGTTGGCATGGCTTGGTGACAAATGCTTCCCTCTGTACGGCCGCTCACTAACATCCTCTTCGTCAACAATACCTCTGCAAACAAAAACACACTTTTAGCTAACCCAGAAAACGCCCAATTTTTTTTTAAAGTACAAGTTGCCATTATTTTCATTTTTTACTAATACTACGCAAGCTGATTTGACAAAAAAAAAAAAAACAGTACGTTTTTAGGATTCCTTCCAATTAATTTTTTTTTTTAGCTGTTTGAAATCTCAATGTCAACATCCGTGGTAAATAAAGTGCAGCGGTTACTTCACTGGTCGTAAGGAATTTTGACTAGCACCCCCCCCCCCCCCACCCATTACTTGAGGCCAACAGGCCCACTTGTTTTTGAGTCGTCTCTACCAAGCTGCTTAAAGAGTTTTTGTGTGGTCACTGCAGTCAGTAATATTCATTTCTGCAGTTGACCAGAATAATAACCACCCTTATATAAAATATTCGTTCTGTACTGAAGCAAAAGATAGTACTACGTATGGTACTACAAATAACTCGCACGCTAACGCTACTAATTTCTCCAAAAACCAATAGTTTTACGAGAAATTAATGGTTTAATTGTACACAGCCAAAATCGCATGTTAGTGTTTTTCTCTCATAATGGTTTTAAAGTGTACACAGCGGCGTAAGGATTGGATTTACAAATGTGCCCCGATAGGAATTGAAGAAGATAAAGCTAACGAACGCCGCAAACTGCATCCGTATAGTTTGCCAAGTTATCGTGATTTACTATGTAACTTTATAACAATAGACGATGGGCCTTCAGAGGGTTAAAGGGTTTAACGAGCGTTAACCACTCCTGGTCATCTGCATGAAGCCCCAAGGCCTTATGTCTGAGGTTATAGGCCTTCAGAGGTTTATAGTTCTAAACAATCATTTTGTATGCATTGTTGCGTGATAGCCTAAAAAACCAGCATTGTTATAACAGGTTTATTGTAAGAGGTCTGGTCAACTCTTGTATTATTGGGTATAATGTCGTAGTACTGTAGTACCAATGTTTTAAAACGATCATGATTTGAATTTTAGTTTCTAGGGGCCGATGGCCATGTTTTCTGGTTTTCAGCAAGTTACCACTGCTAGAATACCAACCATAGTGAATGAAATCCAGCTTTGATGGCCAGCTTTAACTAACCAAATGCACTTATTTGGTTAGCAAATATGGCAAGCTACCTTTTAATCTGGTATTTCTTCCTTTAGTCCTTTTAAATAAGTTTTATAATACATATCCGAAATGATACACTCTAGCCACAGAAACAATGCTTAAGCATGTCTAACTCGGAATATTGGAGAGCTTGTAAGAGCATTTTGAAATCGAAAATCTCAATACGGTTTTGCGGCTGGGCCATTACCACTTCATCTTTAAACAGCTATAGGATGGTCTTTAACTAAGCTATACAATTTCGGTTAAGATTGTTGGAAAGAAGATATACACACATTTCAGAACATACTAAGCATGTCTATTGTCATATTCGGACAATTAGAGAGCTCGTAAGAGCATTTTGAAATTGAAAAATCACAATACGATTTTGTGGCTGTGCCATTACAACTTCATTTTTAAACGGCTGTAGGATGGTCCCTATCTAATCTAAACAATTTTAGCCAGAATTGGTGGAAAGAAGAGATTTCCATCCTTCAGAATATCCTAAGAATGTCCAATTCTGACTAATAGAAAGCTCGTAAGAGCACTTTGAAGATGAAGTGGTAATGGCGCAGCCGCAAAATCGTATTGTGATTTCTTATTTCAAAGTACTCCCACGAGCTCTAATTGTCCGAATTAGACATGCTTAGGATACTCTGAAAGGTGGGGGTTATCTACTTTCCAACTATCCTAGCCAAAATTGTATATCTTAGAGACCAAACTACATCCGTTTAAAGATCAAGTCGTAATGGCGCAGTTGCAAAATCTTACTGCGATTTTCGATTTCAAAGTGCTCTTTTGCAAGCTCTTTAAGTCAGAATTAGACATGCTTTAAGTCAGAATTAGATAGGGACCATCCTACAGCCGTTTAAAGATGAAGTGGTTATGGCCCAGCCACAAAACTGTATTGCGATTTTCGATTTCAAAGTGCTCTTACGAGCTCTCTTAATTGTCCGAATTAGACATTCTTAGTATGTTCTGAAACACCAATCTTCTTTCCAACAATCCTAATTGAAATAGTATAGCTTAGTTAGGGACCATCCTACAGCTGTTTAAAGATGTAGTGGTGATGGCCCAGCCGCAAAACCGTATTGTGATTTTCAATTTTAAAATGCTCATAGGAGCTCTCGAATAGTCCGAATTAGACATGCTTAAGCAATGTTCCCGTGGCTAGAGTGTATCATTTCGGATATGTTTTATAAAACGTATTTTTGAGACCTATTGTGACGGAACTGATTTGTTACAATTTTTCAGGTCAAACCCATGATTGACCGTACTAAATACCAGAAGGAAGAAATACCAGATTAAAAGGTAGCTTGCCATATTTGCTAACCAAACACGTGCATTTGGTTAGTTAAAGCTGGCCATCAAAGCTGGACTTCATTCACTATGGTTGGTATTCAGCGATAACTTGCCGAAAACCAGAAAGCATGGCCATCGGCCCCTAGAAACTAAAATTCAAATCAGGCCGTTTTAAAACATTGGTACTACAGTACTATGTCATTATACCCAATAATACAAGAGTTGACGGGAATTCCGACCATACCTCTTACAATAAACCTGTTATAACAATGCTAGTTTTTGTAGGCTATCATGCAACAATGCATACAAAATGCTTGTTTAGAACTATAAACCTCTGAAGGCCCACCGTCTATTGTTATAAAGAATTACATTGTTGGCGATGAACTTGCCAACTATCACGGATGCGGTTTGCAGCTATACTTATCTTCAATTCGTATTCGGGGACATTTGACGTAAATCCTTACGCAGCTGTGTACAATTTAACACCATTGTGAGAGAATAACACCATTGTGAGAGAAAAACGCTAACATGCGATTTTGGCTGTTTACAATTTAAACCATTATTTCTCGTAAACTATAGGTTTTTGGAAATTTTCACCAGAGATGACTTTTGTCGGAAATTTTATGCTCTACAACTTTGGTCCTATGCATTATTGCCGTGAAGTTAATGGGAGACGAGATAATGGACCAAAACGCTAAACCGGAAGTGGCTTTTGGCCATTTTTCCAAGATGGCGGCAAAAGCTCAATTCGGAATGTTGGGAGTTTTAGTATGTTGGTTAGTATGACGTGTAGGGGTTATGTACCAATTTTCAGCTTAATGGGATTTGGTTCCCGCAAAAAAGCGAATTTAACTGGACTATTGGGTCACTAAACCTAAAAATCTGCCTGGTTTATGCCCCAGTTTAACAGGTTTTTTTGTTAAAAATTGAGTATTCCCAGTTTTCGCATATATATTTTAAATTCCGGGTTTTCTTGGTTCTCCCAGTTGGTGGGAACCCTACAATTACATCTGTGTATCTTCAGACACTCTACAAGGGAGTAAGTCGCACGCCAAGATTCCACGAAATTAACATCCATCAGTTTCAAATCTCAGTATAATATAAAGCCTGGATACACGCACAATCTACAACAAAAGTGTCAGGCATCCAGAATGTAAAGTAAGTTGTATCTTCAAAATTTAAAGTTGTGTTAAGTTTTCAGTGTACAAAATATGACGAGTTCCAGCGGGTTTTGTCGGATAACTGCGATTTTGTTAGTGTCCTAGATTCCAAAACGCAGTAAATTTTGCCTTTATGGAGCCTGACAACATTAGGTCTCTTACAGTTAAGCCATTTGACAGTTTACAGGAATCTGAGGAAAATAATGTTCAAACAGAAAAGTTTAAAACTTTGCCAGATTTGGAGATATTGGTTGGTGTTGGAGACAGAAGAGCATTCTTAAAGCCCACTGTGGTAGCAGCCAGCAGTGGCCAAGTTCAGTGACAGGGTGTGAAAACATCTGCACATGGGCAGATGTTCACAACTTGAACCTGTTGCTAGGGAAAAGACGTTTTTCCGCCTGGAAGTTACTTCCTCACTAGCTGCCGACCGAGAATGTTCTGCCCAACTTTTAGACCTAAATAATTAAAATGTAAATAATGTAACCCTTAACGTTTTGTGTTCCTTGAAGGGGAATAAATCCTGTACTTAACTTTGGTAATGTCTTGCAGTATCTTATTGGGCAATGGGTAAGCATTATCGATCCCCTTTCTAGGACCTACTGTCAGTTGGCAGATTCCCTAAGAACGCTTATTTTTCTAGCTCACGGGCTAATTACGGTTACCAGCCAGTTTCACGAAAATAAAATCATTTCAGTGCAGAAAGTTTAAATTTTGTAGCTATAGTTTTAACAATATGACTAGCCTTCTGCTGGCACCAAGGTTAGGGGAAGTATAATTTCAGAATTCCCAATCCATGCACAAAATTATTTTAAGGGCTGCAGAGTTAGCATTTTGTTACAATACAGAACTATGATCATTATCTCTACTATACACAGGAAGCATGGTAATATACGCCGTGTGAAACAAAATGAATGTTTTGTTCTTTGCCAACTGCTTAAATAATACGAGCTGCACGGACTTCCTGACAACGACTAAGGCATGTAAACCATATGCGAGAGCACGTAAATTGGGATTACAACTGCATTTTCTGCTTTCTTTTATTTGGATTTTGAAAATGCAATATCGCCCCTAAACCAACTTGTTAAGGATTCCCAACACGCTTCTTACAGTTTAAGTCTCGATATTAACTGCCTAGTTCTTCGGCCAAGTTAATCCCACCGATTAAGATTAAGAGAAATATCTACTTGAAAATTGTGCGGTAAGCATTTTTTATTAATTTAAATTTAACTGTTAGTCTTGGAATTCTTTTCACACGGCTATTGTTTGCTTGCATCGCTCGGGGAGGACCAATCACAATACACGAGGCACATGTTGGGACGTTTGCTAGGACGCATTTTTTTTTTTTTAGCAGACAAGGAATGTACATTTCTTCCAGGCAGTGAAGGTCTAGTACCATTCCATGAAGCAGTGGCTAATTTAATCACGTGCAGAAGTTGCCTATTTATGATGAAGTAGGCTTGGGGGGGGGGGGGAGGAATTCGTTTATTCGTGAATAACGCCACTCACAGGGTGTGCAATTGCATGGACCTGTGGATAAACTTAAATGTGCGGGGGGGGGGGGGGGGGGGGAGACGCATTGGCACACAGTTGCATAGTGCGTACAAACTTTTCTGTGAATTTTTTTCTGATCGTTTGCTTGACCCATTTCCCCTTTTCCGCCAGGTAATATACAGGATTTTTAGCTTCCTATTTCCGTAACAAAAATATTATAGTAGAAAAAAAGTTATGTATAAAATATTTAAGCTTGCGAATACATCTGCACAATGTCATAATGGACTGTTTTAAAAAGAAATGCAACTTTTAAATTATTTTAAGAAAATTTATTACTAAATTTAGCCTAGCCATTTCACAAATGGTGAAGTTAAGAACTGGACAAGGGCACGTTTACACAACGACTCGCCTTTGCATTTTCGCAGAAAGCTAGAAATTATTTGAAATTCCAACATGGCGGCAGTTTCAGCTCTGCCAGCTCACAATGAACCAAGTCAATAATTGAGTTTAGAAGCGATTGGGAATACTGTTTCTTCAAGAGGAATTATTTATCTTACTGTTTATAAGACTGCAAGCATTTGCTAGCACGGGATTTAGCTAATCCAGGAAACATTGTTACCAAGGCAACGATACCTTCGCCATCGCAATTAAATTCCAGCTGCGAGAATGCAAAGGAGAGTCGTTGTGGACACGCGCCCTAACAGTACTTAAATTTTCACTCGCTTTACTGACGTTTTAGGACTGCTCCTCAACAAACTGAACAATCGCTTCATAATTCAGAAAAGTTCTGGTTTTCGCTGTTTACATTTTTATTCACGACGGCGCGAAGGATGATTGTTATGTGGTACCAGTAACTAGACATTAACGGAACCCTAAATCAAGGAAACAGAGCCACAATCTATTCGCCAGCTGTTTAAGCACCATCACCTGAATATCTCGTTGACAGTGTGTCTAGCCCAAACTACCTTCAGTACCATGTCAACCCACCTCAATCCAAAACATCAAAATACCAGGGGCACGTACGTGGGATGTTAAAGGTAGCAGGTAGGATGGTTTTTCCTAGCGAAATATTTCTGTGAGATTGTGTAGATGGCGTGCGTGCGTCCCTCCATTGCGAGGGTAGGCGACGGCGGTCATATGGCCGACATGAATCTGGATTACTTTCCCTGTAACTAGGTGATGAAAACGGTGAAGGGCGTATAGGGCTGCCTTTAATTCTAGCGTGTTGATATGATCTTGTTCGTGGGGTATCCAAGAGCCGGAGATTTGATGACGGGCTATGTGTGCTCCCCAGCCCTGAAGGAGGCGTCCGTAGGGCGATGCAGGACGGAAGGCGGTTTATGAAGAGGTACCACCTGGGATAGTGCAAAGACGTCCGCCCACCAAATTGAATGGCAAAGGGAAACGTTCGTGTTGGCTTCGGAACGGTCCATTCATCGATGCCAAAGTAATGAAGGGGCAACTTGGCGAGAGTCAAGTGACCTTACAAGGTAGTTTAGGTCGGTTAGAGTAAGACTGAAGAAGGAATTTTCGGGTCAACAGTAACAGGTCGTCCGTCGATCCTGTTTAGGGACGACATAACGGTCGCTGCTGCTAGGTCGAAGAAGATGCCCAGAAGAAACACCAATGTCTGTGGTGAACGCGACCCCCTACTGGAAGGGTCATGAGGCAATCGGCGGAACGGGACTGTTACTTTGGAGGAGCGAGGACGGCGGTCAAGAGTGGTACTGCGGCCACGGGACCAGCCGCATCCGCAACCAGAACCCTGCTTCGAAAGGGCGCATAGTCGAGACAAAACCCAGTTTGATGAGGCGTGTCCTGTCATTCCTGTGAGGGCGCAGTGTGCCAATTATCCTTGGAATTGGGATGGAGGGGACGAGATGGATCCTTCGGAAAATACCACGGCTGCTTCGGTCGTGAAGGCTTTGGTTTATGAGCGACGTCCAAGGGAGGCACTAACTTTGGGTTGAGCCTCCAAAAGAGGGTGTCGGACTCATGGATTGGCTGGTCGCGAAGTTTGTTGCAAGTCGAGTCATTGAGATTGGCGGTCGTATTTAAAGCAACTTCTCAAAGAAGGAGCATGGAATTGAAAAGAGCCCTGGTGAACCAATTAGTAAAGTGGAAAGTTGCAAAGCAGGCTTTACAGAATACTCAGCTGATGAGAATGGTTAAACGTTTAGTTCAAGGGGAAGCAGATCGGTAACTAGTTTTTCACAAAGCACGTTCGCTGCTGTGCTAAGGATGTCCACCTGTGATGCAGCACGACGGTCTAGTCGAAGACGGTCGTTGTCCTTAGTAACTGTAGACGGTACAGAAACACAGCGAGGGATAAGCCAACCCCGCGGAGCAATTGATGGGCCGATCAGAAGGCCAAGCCGAACAATGCTTAATGTCGTTGCGTTTGGAGTTACCTGAAGTTTAAGAAGAGTGTAGGCTTCCTTGGCCTTAAAAAGCTTCGACTGTAGCGACGGAAGATCTGAAGTGGGAGGTGCCACCTGTCCGCATTGGACAGGGGAGATTTGTGGTCGTGTCAAAGGTTGCCGGAACGGTCGCAACGACTGGAGGTGATGGAGAATGCAAACTTGTACAAGACGGTCGGGCCGATGATGAAAGATAGCAGGCCACGAACATTGTACAAGATCCAGGCACGGGAGGTGATGCCACGTCCACTAAATTTTCAGAGGACAACGGCAGGGTGGTTATGTAGGGCGGAGCCTCACGTGGAGGGCCTTTAGCACGTGACATGGTAATCCAAGAGAGCGCGGTCGTATCCTAACTGCAGCTTGAACAATCAAAATCATGGGAGCAAAACAGCAAGTCCTAGCAGGTCGGACACTGAAGATGTATGGCGGTCGCTCGCGACACTTACATATGGAGAACTACACATATGGAGGTACATGCACAGGGTTGCGAGACTGGCGGGCTGTATAACTTTAATCTCTAGATCAAACAGCATTAGACGAGGAGAATACTAAAATTCCAGGCAATGTACATTTTCGTCGGCATTAGAAACCATCTTTTCCCGTACAACAATAATCAACTTATTCATATGAGTGGTTGGTGGAGGCCATCTTTTAGAGCTTGTATATCGCTTGCAGCGTAGGAGGCAGATTCATATTTCTTGCATCTATTTGCCGAGGATCTGCAAGATTTTCCAAACATAATGCCAACCTCATCTTTTGTGAGAGAGACTGCCAACAAGTTTTACATTTTTAATGAGTGCTCTGGCACAAATCCCATATTCCTTAAACAAAGCACATTCGAATTTATGGATCGGGTGTACTGCTTGCAGACATTTAGTCTCTTTTCTCTAAAGCATTTGGTCGCGCTTTTTTTTTTTTTGCTATCATCGTCTGCACCTACGACTGAACCACCATCTTCTTTGACTGATCTTGATATCTGCTTGGCTACGCTGCAATTTTCTCTAGCTTCACAGTTGGCATGAAAGGGATTTGTTTTACTTTTTTTTTATTCTTTACGCAGAATCGACTTACTGTACAGCAGTTTTTCTTTCTTGCAATGTCAGTCTTTTCCAAGCACCATCTTTAAATTTAAGATCTTTGAGAGCTAGGATAGCCTACCAAGGTTTTTAGCCTCTTGGGGATCTTTGAGCACTTAGGATAGCATACTAACCCAAGTACAAAGTTGATGTAATATCATTCTGAACTCAGTAACTCTTCTTTAACAAACGATGCTGGTAACATGGTCAGCAAATCTGAGCAGCATTGTGTTGCCACGCAGTGTATACCCGAAAATTAAAAGGGAATTCCTGTTAGCCAAATCAAAATATGACCTTAGAGAAGTTAAAGTAGCATTCCTAATTGAAAGGAACTTGTGACTAGTTGCGGTTACAGATGTTATGTTCAGCCGCAGCGAGCGCGACAACATGGAACGAGGCACGTAATTTGGAAAAATTTGAGACCCCGATTAAAACTCGGCAAAACGGTCGTTCACCTGCCTGGCCAGATTGCTTTTTTTTTTTTACATATATTAATTCTTTTTCGACCACTGATTTCCTTGCTCCTGTACCCACATGTCATCACAACTTTACTTGTTATTGGTCACGTTACATACTTATCACCGACTGCAAGAAATAGTTTTCTTATTCAATTCAAAAAAATAGCCTACTTGTTATTGAACCATTTTCAGGTTCATTTGTTCTATTCTGTCATAGCTTCCTGGAAGTAAAAGGGTTAACGTTATCAGGGTGGCGTTTAAAAGCCTATGATGAAATTTCCCAATTTTTCCTGGTTTTCCAGACCAATAATGACACTTTCCCCCGATTTTTTCTGGTCGAAGAAAGGTGCAGTACAGGACTAACATTTTTTTTTCACGTTTCACTCAACTCGCCATAACTATATCCGATTCATTTGCTAAATCAGAAATTGCGCGGCCCTGACTGGTACTGGTAAAGAGCAGGAAATGGCCACAATCTGAACAAAACTCAAAAACTCACTTAACACTTAACGTCCCAGATTACTTAGGCCTAAAGAGATTTTGCTTTATCAGAAATAAAACAAAAAGGAATTGAAGTTTTAACTGAAATAAAATGAAGGTTTTAGAAGAAAAAAATTAAATCTGTGTTACGTATACTTTATAGGTGAAAGACATTCCGGAAAAAGTTCAAATTCCCCAATTTTCGGTAAATACTTTTCAAATTCCCCGATTTTAACCCGAATTTTCCAGACTTGATAAATTCCCTGAATTTTTCCGGGATTCCAGGTAGAACGCCACTCTGGTAATAAATTCAACGCGTTGTCCAGTTAGCGGCCGATTCTGCCACCAGTCGCGCTGCGAACACACCGAGAATGAACTGCTCTAGCATGCGGATTGATCTGTGAAAGGTACTCGTGACGCGCGATACGCGGAATTTAAGCTAAAAACACTGCATTGACACCATATGAAAGTTAATAGCTTCATGGTACATACCTCTGAACACTCAAAACAAAGCCTCCGGAGGTTTAATTTCGTAAATTTCAAAAAGAAGCACAAAGGTACGTGTGTATTGTACTGTATATTACGCTATGGCATTTTCTATTCTCATTAAAAATGTGTTAAACGATCCTTTGACATAGGAGTAAATCGTCCGAAGACTTTTAAGAATAGTCACCATTACCATAAAATAACGTTCGTTAGTGCTACGACACCGTTAAATCTAATAATGAAAGGATTACCACGTTGTTGTGCGTCCCACTGACACTAATTCAATGCTATGATTGGGGTAGTTCGTTCTTCGTGCTTTCACGTCAGTGCACCACTTGGAAGACGCGTCTCGCATACTACGTGAAACCGCGCGTTAAGCCTTTACCATACAGGAAGCTACGAGTCTCTTAAGGCAGTGATGACTAATAATCTTGCACTGTATCCTGGGAAACATCTAGACATACGCTAGTGTGTCGTGCCAAGTTAGGCAACAAACATCACATCAATTCAATTGTCGAGGTTGTAAACCATTGTAGCGCGACGCCATTGCGTCAGTGTCTTACATCTTGAAGCATAGCCTAGTTGGGCACATTTCAGGTACTTGGGGAAAAATAATAATGCGGTACAAAAGCTTAAATTGTGTTGAAATCAAGAGCAATGACCCACCTGACAAAACTTAACTCGTGTTTGAATGCCAGCTATGCTGTTTCAATGCAAAATCTGCTCCTCAATAACGTTGAAAATGTGCTACTAACTAGCTATGGTAAAATCACCCACATTAGTCAGTGGAGAAAGTGTTAACGACGTGACCAAAGCCTGCTTACAACTGATCTGTCTGTATTCATCCGCGAGCTCCAACTCAAACAATAATGCAGAATAGCATAATTCATTCGCGCAAATATTTTTAATGGGCAGCTAATAATTTCACATTATTTAGGCAGTGTTACACTATAGCATGTCTTTATTGTTTAAAATGCTTAATAATGTGTGTTATTTCTGCACTACGAATGTTTTCTCTTTTCAAAAATGTTCCTGAAAAAAGCCGTATTGGTTTGGCCTTTTAATAGACCGTTTTGAGGAGCGTTAGAAGTAGGTGGTGTACGGAGGTGGTGGTGGGGGATCAAACCGTTACTTCACTCCTTACGTGGCGCTTTCGTTATGTATTTCAAGCCAAATTTGTCAAACTTTCCGAGACGCTCATCACAAACCTGTTCAAACACTGATTCCGTGTGGCCAGCATTAACACACGTTTCCTCCAATAATGAATGTCCTCTCCCCCCTACCCTAAAACAATAGCCTATCGTCTCGTTCAACGGCCAAGCCAGGTTAGCCAAGCTGTGACGCAGACGTTTACGACGAAAGTAAACTGCAAATCCAGAATAATTCGTCTCATTGTCGTCAGTGAGAATTTTGGTACAGAATCGTATTCGTTTACGGCACGTGTCACTTTTCAACAGTTGCAATGTCGTCATTTCGACAAAAATCACGAACTTTTTCCGAATTTCTGAAAACGTAAATTCGTCGCATTTTTACGTACGCGTGTCCGTGCATCGCAGCAAGGTTGTCGATTGAATAACGGTTGTGATCGTACCGTGTTTTCGCACCTTCAATTAATGCACAGTTTACGGTTCAACAACATCGTCATATCAACAGCATTATTGCAGCCAAACCTACATGGCAGCCTTGCGTAAAACTCTTCGTTGATATTTTTTCCTCTCCACAGAATGAAGCGTTACGCATTGTTCGTATTTTGTTTGCGTGGCGCAGTCAAACACTCAACACTTACTTTGAACTCAGTTCTGCAACGATAGACAGCAGCTTCGAACACGCCGCCCAGCAATCGTGTTTCTTTTGCAAATCCACAAATAGATTTCTTTGATCATGTTGGCGCGGTTGGCTGTAGACATTCATTACAGTTTGCTTTTGGGAACTCGAAAGGCACCTGCAGAAGCCATAACTTGCGCTGTTGTTGGCATCGCCGCCATCTTGGAACTACTTCCGTTTGGAAGACAAGTGGCTGTCAAATTTGAGATCTGCTGAAAAATGCTAATCAGCTAATTTTTGGTGTTTCATGAAAATTATGTATGGCCAAATACCGTACCTGAATAGTTTCTGAGAGCATTTCATCCTTAAAACGTTTTGGTTTATGCTGGGAAAACACGAACTACGTTAAGCCTACCGTCGTAATCCAATTTCAACACAGGCGTGAAGAGGCTCTATCGCATCGCTAACTCTCTCTCCACTGACTAATGTGGGTGGATTTTACCATAGCTAGCTAGTCCGCTCATCCCCATGTTAAATCCCATAGGATGATTATTCATCGATTCCGAGATAACGGGAAGGCTTCCAGCTATGAAATTGGACGAATGAGTGCACTACAATACGAACTCAACTGCGTACCTTTTATGGTTTGGAGCCTGGGGGCGTAACATGGATGGCGTGGGAGGGCGCGTAAGTACGAAAATATTGTTATAACCATTGTTAGTATTGTTGGCATCGTCTCTCAATGGACGGCCAAAGTTCGGACAATGAAAACGTGTATTCTGACGTACGTGCCGAGGCACACACTAGTTTATCACAATGAATCTAAACAACGTTGCAATGAAATTGTATTCACGTCCAATTAACGAAAAATAAACCAAGCGTAAAAACAAAGCAAAATAAAGCAAAAAACTGGTAACCAAGCTCGGCCCTCCAAAGGAGTGATATCAACACACCAAAACTAACTAAATACAACAAATTACAACAAAATTAAAACCAAACCAAAAACAAATAAAGAGGTGATTAAGTTGAGAATGGTTCGGCCTATAGGCAAAAGGTAGTAGCAAATTGTTGAAAACCAATTTCTTGTTGACGTGGCACTTTCTCATCTGCACGGTAGTGGAGTTGAATCAATACACAATTTAAAAAAGGAGTGATATCATATCAAAAACCAAAACTGGCAAATGGGGCCGCCAAGTTCCGAATGGTTCGGCCCTTCAAAGGAGTGATATCAACACACCAAAACATTCGCCAACTTAATCGCACCGAATAATACTTCGGACGTTAAATGAAAACTTGAACATTGCTACCGAAAGTAGCAATGTTCTAGTTTTCATTTAACCTTCGAATTATTAAGCGGTGCGATTAACTTGGCGAGTGTTTTGGTGTGTTGATATCACTCCTTTGAAGGGCCGAACCATTCGGAACTTGGCGGCCCCTTTTGCCAGTTTTGGTTTTTGATACGATTAAACTAACAGGCATAAGACAGCCTACTGTAAGTGCCGAAGGCAGCCACACAGAAACAGCAACAGAGTGGACAAGTATTTATCCAAGTGAGTAGCTTTGGGTGTCACAGAAACAGAAAAAAAAACCTAGCCTTTATCATGCAATTACAGTATGCTTAGGCCAACCGGGATTTTTTTTTTCGGTGGTACTTATTCAAATTTAATTGACATGAAATATGCAGCAACAAAAATCAGTGCTACAAACTAAATTGAATCACAGGAGTGGGAGCATTCATTAATTATGTAATGCTGGTGGGAGTCTGTACTCAGTAGGTTACGAGGGGGAGGCACTGGAAGGGTTAAAATGTTTGTTACATAAACTGAAAATTGACATCAAGGACCATGCTAGTGGTCCGCCCCCCAAGTTGTGACACTGAAAATTGTAAAAAAAGTCATTATTCAATTGTATCATTGTTGCATGGCGAGCACTAGCTTTGGTACCTTAAGCAGAGCTGTTCGTATTTCACGATAATGAGGAAAAAATAGCCTACCTATGCGGCAAAACAGCTTGAAAATGGGCAATCTTTGGGCCCCTACAAGCAATAGTTGTATTTGAACCAAGTAACTGTTTCAACGATATAAATGCGGGAAGATGGTTGATTTCAGCTAACTACTGTATACTGACGCCAATTCCGCTTATAAAATAATTTATGCAACAGACACAAATAAAAATTATACAACAGACACTTAACCAATATGTGCCTTTTACGGTTTGATGTTGGGGCAGCACTTACGAAAAAGATTCGAATAATTTGTAATGCTATTTTCATTCACAGTAAAGATTAAACAGACGTAAACTTATCAATTGTACACCAGTGATTTATTTGAAAGAATTAACTCAAAATATTTTAATGCAATGAAAAAGAAAACTCAAACCGTGAATCACACTGGGCTTTCCCTCGTCCTAACTAGATCAAGTATTAGACTCGTTAATTAAAAAAAAAACAGTTTGAAATGTTTAACCCTATCGTCAAAGTTTGGCTCATCTTTTAGAATTAACACATTAACACTTTTTATTCCACGGCTCTGATGTCACGCTAACTCAACGCCATGCTAAATTTCCGTTGGTTAAATCCCGTTAACCAACACCAGAAGAGTGCGTCATCGTAAAAAGTGTGGGTTATCAAGTTACTTCACACTTTTGCGATAACCCACACTTTCGGATCACGCGACCGGAAAAGCACACACCAACAACCAAATACAGCGTGCAAAAAAAAACTTAACGCAATAAAAACGTACAAAACTAATTACTTGAAAGGAATGAAATCCTATCCCTGCAACATCTGTATGTCTGGCCTACAAGCCATTCACTCTGCGTTAACCCCCCCCCCCCCCCCACCACAAACTAAAATGCAATGACCTTCATTCATACCGATACCCTATTATCGTATTTTTTAAACAATTCTCAAACTACAAACGCTCAAAATGAATTACCCAGAATGTCATTCTATCCCTGCAGCCCCTTATCGAAGTTCTATCACTCCGAAAAGCTTCGAAAACATAAGCGAGCCGGCTAGAATGAAACACGGCGAAACGACGCTTCGTCTCCTTTCCAACCACTCCCACCACAAACGGATGCAAAGGACTCATCGGTCTACTATCCACTCCACCCTCCATAAACTAAGATGGAATGACCTGCATTCACATCGAGATATTTTCACAAAACAAAAACACGTTTTAATAAAATAAAGAGTTAGCTAGACTCCCAACCGTGGCATAAAACAGTTATTGGTTAGAATTTCGCGGTTACCGATTTTTAACAACGGCTGCGATCATTGTCCTGACGCCCTCAACCTTTGCATACTCGAGCCGGGCCAAATATCGCTGCCGTTGGTTAAAAACCGACAACCACTCGCTTCTAACCAATAACAATTACAAAATTAACACATTGAAATCGCACACAAAAAAAACAACTGTACTTACCCCCTAGGACCACCCCGCTGATTTGTGGCATAATTGTAGAATGTTGGCTGTGCAGACTGTAACAAGAAAAAAGATAAGCCTCAAATTAAAAACCAATACCGAAAGAACAAAATAAAAACACTGTCCCCTAAGTAATTTTCTAAAATGGCAGTTAGTAGCTTTCGCGATAAAGCTATAAGCTGGTTAACGATGTTGAAATGCAATCTAATCAAAAGTGGTTTAGCCAAAAGGGCTTACCCTTAAATACACAATGATCGAAAACTATGGTCAAAAGCTTTCGGAATAGAAGGGGTACCCCTATCCCCGATATCCGGTGTACATTTCGTATCAAATCCGTATTTAATCCAGAACAAATCATGATTCAAAAGCAGGATTTAAATAAAAACATCGGTAAAATCTAGAAAAACCTCGACCATAAATTCAAATCAAATCAAATCGAATAAATCCGACTTACATCCGCACAAATCCGACCAAGTTTGGCAAAAATACGAGCAAAAAGGAAAAACGGCACTTTTAAAATTCCAAAAATCCGGATTAAATCCATGTATATCGGACAAACCTGAAATCCGGCGTACGCTTTTAATCAAATCTGTGCCCCCTCGTTCGGAATCTAACCATCACCATCATTTCAACTAATACGTATTAACCGATGACGTAACGATAACGCGAATAAGCGGCCACACCACCGAAATACGTTTGCACTATGTTCATATTTTCAATTATCTGCACGACGTACATGACTACACATCTTCCTGACTAAGTCGTGGTACGAGCAACCATTTTCAACACTGACTGCAACAGGTGCGCAACGGGAACAGGTCTTCACCCGGCGCTGGCAAGCCATGGTGTCGTGGACATCGAGGGAGTGACGCAAGTTATCTTGATTTCTTTCTCTGGTCAGTCATAAGGTCGCACATTGCGTGAACTAAATACACACACCAACACTGGAAATCTAGGAAGTCTACCGATAAGTAGGGACTACAAGAAAGGGTACGAAGTAGGGAGGAGAGTTGACCCATTTGAATGAGAGGGGACGGTAGAAGTTGAGAATGGTGAGTGGGCTGGGGGACATAACCTTGCAGAAACATCACATCCCATGGGGCCCCATGGTCATGGCCTCGTAAAATATAAAACTAATTACTCAATTTTCTGCAAAAGGGCTAATTCCCATTTCGCAGAATAATCTTAAATCAGTTTTATTTTCTGCGAAACGGAAAATCACCCACCTCATACCTTGCCTACATCATAGTTTGGGTCAAGACGATGCCTTCATAGCCTACAAGCCCTACATGATGCTTGGCCGGGTTAGGGGGGGGGGGGGGAAGACTAATGCCAACTGTTTTCGCTTCGCTTTCAAGACTGGTATATCCTTTTTATTTTCAACATTCCAGGTTTTCAAGGAGTCGCATGAACCTGGAATGGAGGTCTGTAACTAAGCACATTAATACTAGTTTTTACGATTTTCAGCAATGTCGTTCTAAAGGCAATCAGAATGCGCCAATCCGACCTATCGCGTTCTAAAGTAAAAAATTAAAAAAAAACATGTGAATACAGCAATAAAGTTTCATGTAGACTAAACAGCACAGGAAAGTTTAGACACGCGCAAATGTTGCAAAGCCATTAATTTTCCCATTTCTGCCCTCGTGAGAAAATGGTTTTGCCACATATTCTGACCTAATCACTGCAAAAGCTATTTTGCGCAGGATGCTTGAAAATAGTGAGAAGGTATGTCCTTTATGGGCCCCGCGTACTAGGCAGACAGGTCGCTGCGACCAATGAGAATGCGTACGCTACATGTAGCACCGTGCACTTGCCCGCCACGGCCAGTCAGTCGCAGTGGCCACTGGGATCCCGGGCAGTGTGCAGACGACCACAGGGCGACAATGCTTGATCCTTTTCCACCACGTGATCGAGAATAATCAAGGGAAACGAACGTGGCCGCGCCGTGTTTTTTGGGGGCTGTGACGACCACTGACCGCCTAGTACGAAAGGGCCCTTAAAGCTACTTTTATATTGCAATATATTTGACCAAGAACGCAGGGGCGGATTGGAACGCAATTTGTCAGGAAAATGGTTTGAAAAGAGGCTGAACAACATATTCACTGTACTAGTTCGCGACGAGTTCCAAGGGTTTTGCGGGCGTTAACCACTCCTGATCACCTGTCAGACGATGCCCTAGGTGACCACGAGTTTGTACTGTAAACAACAATGGTAATTTTAACAATATTCTGCAACACTACTGAGGGACATGCGTACTGAGGGTTGCAGCATTGCTGTAAAGCATTATGTGTGTGGTGGGGGGGGGGGGGGGGCCTCCCAATATATCTATCGGGAATACACGGGGAAAAAAAATAATCACGCGATATCATGTTATGGGGTAATCGAACACAATGACACATGAATAGGCTAGATGCAGCACCGTAGTTTTCAAAGCAGTCCCCGGATGTTATGATCGGTGTTTGTTGGTTTTCATCTTACTGTATTACTCAATTTGAATAACCGAAATCACTGCTAGTTAAATAATTTAAGACCATAAAGACTTTCATGTCATTTTCAGTGTGTTGTTACAGTTAAAACGACCTACCCTCTGCCTAATTTTCCAGCATCCCGCACCTACACAGTATTCTATATGATGTACGCCTATACCATATAGGCATAAGGTGTACAAATCAGCAAACTATAGAGCAAAATATGCACCTAATGGGAGTCGCAAATGTCTTCCACAAAAGGCGTTCACTCGCCAGGGCCTTGGACTCAAACCCAAGACCTTCCTCTGGGTGTAGTATAGGCCTATACCATACAGGCCTACCTGGTTCAGGACTTCTGAGACATCAGGCATGAAAGTCACTCTTAGTTGAATACGAGGAAAGCCACCAAATTTATACAACTTTAGGGTATTTAATGCATTTTTAGGAGGTTTGGAAAGCTGAAAAACGAGAAAATCAGGTAAAACAGTGCTTCTCAATCTGTGGGTGGGGACCCCTGTGGGGTCGTGAAGAAGCATCGGTGGGGTCGCGAATAGATTTCTCATTCCCAGTCGATGAAAAGCCGTAGCTGAAGAACATTCATCGCAATTTTCTCTTTCGAGAAGGTGTTGCCTCACATGATTCAGGTGAATATGATGCAGCAGGTCGCCGAGTTAACAAAATGATCCATTTTTATCAGCATTCAAGCCGAGTTGAAATCGAGCCTGGCAGTCTACTGATGATGACGTCATCTGTGTGCAGGTATAGAGCAGTGACGTTTGCCACCATATTGGCACCAGTATGGGTTTTGGAGGGAATAACTACAAGGTGCATTACATAAAAATGGAGGGGAAAACAACGGAAGATCGGATTTCTTAGACTTAAAATAAGTATTTTATTTTTGTTGGAGAAAACAACGTTAAGTTTTTGCGCTCAATAAAACGTAAAAGGACTAGGAAGGGATACTGAAATAACCACTAATATCAAGCCTACAAGTACAATTATTAGAAAACAAAAACGAACTCGCTTAAGCTAAGGTTTAACTTAACCGAAGTCAAAACAGCAAAGGAACACTCAACTTTTCTGTAAGGTTTCCGATACGGCAGTGTTGCTGTGCCATTGAGTCCACGTGAAACCTTACTGCTGTAAGCAAATGTTTTACCATTTTTACTTTTGACACGACACATCAGGTAATGACTGGTGCATTAAACTGGTTAAACGACATCGCTGGAAAATATTTAAAAACTAATCGTCTTACTGTGCTTAGCACCGCTCTACAGGTAACTCGGAGTCCGTGCTAGTCTTTGAAAATCTGGAACTGACGCCTTTCATTTGGTATTACCTTCATCTTGGGACATATTTGGACAGCTTGCATAATGCTAGATCATCACAGTTTAAAACCAACGACGGATTACCAACTCACCCAATAAGTCAGAGGATACACTGATTGAGTGAGCAAAGTGATAGAAAATCAGCGTTTGTTTAGTCTTGTAAAACTGACAAGTATTCACTAGCGTGCGTCATCTCGATGGGATTCTGGATTGTTGCAACAGATGAAGTATCATGTTAGACAATCTGCAAACAATTCAACTGCCTTCCCGAAGCGCATTGAAGGGGTAAATAAGTTACACAATCCATTTGATTTTAGTTCTCCATAACGAGTTAACATTGTCAGCCAGAGATGAGGTTAAAGGGTCATAAATCCTTGTTGGCTTTCCTGCATGACTCAGGTTTGCTACATTAGTTCAAACGCATGTAAATGTTGCCACCACGTTCATTTTTTCTTCTTCTTTCGTGCGAGATGATTTTGCGACATTAACTCTAACCTGTGTAAATGTTGCAAATGCTATTCTCAACGAACGGGTCGCACGATATACCGGAAGTATTTATATGTCCTTTTAACTGGAACAAGACGCAACAATGTCACTTTTCAGCGCCCACGCATCCTTTGTT
This sequence comes from Lithobius niger, assembly GCA_023313725.1. Taxonomy (NCBI): domain Eukaryota; kingdom Metazoa; phylum Arthropoda; class Chilopoda; order Lithobiomorpha; family Lithobiidae; genus Lithobius; species Lithobius niger. Next base: position 84,141 of record JAHWFP010080064.1, read on the forward strand.
GCCCCATTGTTACAAATGTTGCAAGAACTCTTAACAAGAACTGACTGCCGGCCGTGCTAGTATTGCGAGAGAAACAAGTTTAGGCAAACAGACGCAAGCGAAACATGCAACAGTGCATTGTCTTGTCAACAATTTCGTCAATGCAACTTGAGCTGCGAAAAGTAAAGCCGCGTATCCTCTGTTTTCTCGCAGCCAGAGCAAGAAGATCACAGAAGCAGAATATTTTCAGCCGGTCTGCGACAAGCTTTTTGCTAACTAAAAACTGTCTGCGGGAAGAGGGAGGTGTCTGATGGTGGCAGGAAGGGTGTGAAGATGGAATTTTGCATTGTGCAAAATTTTGTGTTAGGCCCATTTCGGTTCACAAACAAGTTTCTTGCGAGAACTTTTTTTCTAGACTTTGTATGTTGCTTTTGCTAAACAACTTGAGAACAACCAAACCTACTAAGATGACAATAGCACCATTCAAAGGCTCACGAAAAAACGGTTAAAATGGTGTATTTCAACGTCAAAATCGGTCAATTTTTGGCGAAATTATCGCAAAAAGAAGACTAAGACAGAAAAAAGTGCAGGATAAATCGTACTGCAACACTGCCAGCCGTACTGCGACGCGCGTCGCTCCGATTCTGCTACAGGGATATTCATCGGAAATTCCAAAATGGCGACAGTTTTAGCTCTACTGGCTCGCAACGAAGAATAATTTACGCACCGACTACCCTTGATATTCCAACAGAGCGGTTTAGCTCTGCCGGCTCGCAACCAAAACAGTAAAGAATGTGAGTGAAAAAGCGATTGGGAAAATTCTTTTGTCAGGAATTCTTTCGCGTTATTGCAAAGATTATACGACTGCAAAAATTACTCAAACGATGTCGGATTTAGCTACTAATTGTAGCATTGTTACCATGGCAGTCACTTTCGCTGTCACGATTAAATTCTAGCAAAGGTCAGTGGTTGTTGCATCAACGTCCTCCAACATTGACAACACGCGAAAATTTGGTTAGTTGTCGAGACCCAGAATGAAACGATCCGGGTTCCAGCTTAAACCTTTAGTTTAAAACAAATTTACACCAAATCTAGAATTTTGTGGCCTTAGGACTTCAAAATGCGGCGTCGACAGGTTTAAACTCGTACTGGCTTCGCGACCCCAGTTGTAGTTTCAGAATAGAAAGTAACAATTAACGAGACTACGTTACTGCAACAATGTTGAGAAATAAACCACACAGAGAAACGTGCAACCGTCGCACACAGAGATCCCACATTACCGTCGTTCAAAATGGCCGTGCGGAAAGTGATTGTTGTTACCAAAATGAAACGATCGGCTTGCTTAAAAAATTTAAGTTTAAAATAAGTTGTCTAATTTTGCCTCAGGGCCTCAAAAATGGGTGGTTTTAACAAGATTATGTATTTATTTAACGTGGGCTTATGACACTCCCTCCCCCTCCACTCCAGTTGACAAGTTTTTTTTAAATAGAAAGCCGCGATTACATATTGCAAAAATGAAAAAATTAGCAACAGACACTAGAACGGGGTGCCATCTGTGAACCCCACTAGACAGTGACAGCTCGGGGCGATGCAAGCACATGGTGGCACTGGAAATCCTAGTGTTGCGCAAGTGTTGGGGGAAGACGAGCAATGATAAACAAGTGGTCTTGGTAGTGTGTATTAAAATTAACTGGTTGACATGAGGGGGAAAGGAATGCACCAAAACAAACCCGTTCGGCCCGGCGTTTCTAGCACGGGCTCCAGCTAGTTCACTAAAAGCTGCATTCTGCAAATCAAGCACGCTAACCCAAAAACAAACAGGCAAAACAAAGTTGCCTGTATTGATTTCGTTTATTGAATAACAGTGAACTTGAAAACGTGGGGGGAAACTTGGGGGTTCTGAAATGTGGCTTTCGTGAGCCCAGTTGAAGTGTTTCAAAGTACAAACCAACAACTGATGCGCACACTCCGTCTGTTAACGTGCCATTTACAATCCACCATGACCATGCCAACATAAACGTATAAGGACACCACAAAACATGCCTTCTACAACTGTGTTAAGAATTCCTATAGGAAATGTTCGCTCATTGAAAGAATTTGAATGTTGAGAAAAAAATTCAAAAGATTAAATTCCTTGAAATTGGTAGCCCGGGCTACCAAGCTTTGAATTATGTGCCGATTATCGGTATTGGCAGTTATCGGAGACAAACGATATATAGGTACCGCCGATATCCACATCCGATACAACATGGATCGCATATAAACCGCATTTTATTCGATTTATGCGGAAACAACGATAATTTCGCTAAATATTGACGTTCAAATACACCATGTTAATCCTTTTTTCGTCAGCTTTCCAATGGTGCAAACCACAAGTCAGTATACTCTACTCGTTCTGAAGTTATTTATAAAAAAAAACATTTAACTTAACATTTTTAAACAAACGTGGCTCACAAATGGATAAGAAAAACTGTAGCTCGCTGGTAATTTTAGGGCTAATATATAGTTTTACCATATCAACATTTTCACATATTTCGATTTTTCATCTACAATTGTACAGAAAGTGTATGGTTGCGTGCCCTTTTTTTTTTTGGGGGGGGGGTAACGTCTGGCTGCAGGGAAGAATGCTTTGTACTACACATTTTTAAATTTTCTTTAAAATATTTTTGTAAGGCTACGTTAAATAAGTTTTTTTTTTGCTGCAGTACATCGGCAGTATAAAGTATCACACTTTCATTTTTTGCAAAAGAATCAGTTTTTAGTGTTATATCGGCATCCAGTTTTGACAGTTATCGGTATCGGTACATTGGCACATCCCTAAAAACAAAACCGTAGTTTTGAGCAAGATAAAGATGCTAACTTCCAATTTGTGTTAACAAATGTTGCAGCTAATATTTTCTCCCGTCGCTAATTTTCATCGGTTGTTTGCTAAACTAACTTTTACAACGAATCTTGGGTAAAGCTGCAGAAAAAAAAAAAAAAAAAAAAAATGTAACTGGTGAAATTCGGTAGGCAACCCTGCGAACAACACTCGAATGTAAAGACCTTGAATGTTATGTGTGTGATTGGCAGATACACCAGAACGAGCCAATGTCAAGTATGCGCAAAAATGTGATTGAAGAAACATTTGGCATACACACGAGATCAAATCGTACCAATATTGCAACTATGTATCCAACACCACCTGTGCTTCAGCCAGTGTTTAATAATCCATTGTAACCTGCGTAAATCCTACTCTGACAATACCCTACTACTCTGTTCGCGAATTGAGAACATTATTGGCAGGTGTCATACAAGCCCACATCCGGACTGGCTTTATTTTATCATTGTTGTAATTACAATTGCCTTCTGCACGAGATTATTTTTTAACTGCTGCTCAAGACCCAAAATGGCATCCAAAAAGCTGTTGTGGTTATAACGCCGAAAGAATGACGAGATTAAAATAAAATTCAACAGACATATTCTTTGAAATAAGGCTGTACGACGTACACTACGTACTCCATTATACACCTGCAACATTATACAAGTGGTCGCCTTTAGTTCTGCTGAGGTAGAAATCGTAGAATGTAGAATTGTAGAATCCATTTAAAAAAAAGTCCCAAATTACCAAAAATTCAAAATGGCACCCAAAAACTATTTTTGGATTTTAGCTCCTAAATCGTACACGAGATCGGAGCACAAACTGGTAAAAACCATTCAGAATCAAGGACCACGCTAGTGGTCCGCCTGCCAAGTTCAATTGTTACACTTCATTGTTACAATTCCTGCATTGTTATTGCATGGCCACTAGCTTTGGTACTTTATCTGAAACCACAGCTGAGCGTAATTCATAATGGTTAGGATATATATCTATGCGACGAAACAGCTTGAAAATTGTTGAAAATGGGCAGTCTTTGTGACCTGACAAGCTATTGCTGTATTTCAATCAAGTGCATAAACTGTAGGAATCGGCCGATATGACTTTTTACCGATCCGATACCGATGAAGGGTGAACCGATCCGATCCGATCCGGATAATAATAATAATAAAAAGTCACGATTACAAGTTTAAATTCCACACAACTGCAACTTCAGTTTCTGGTTTTGCATGGGTTCCAAATGTTGAAATTATCCAAAATGTTCTGCACATCAATAACATTTTTAATCTTATTCCTACATATGGCTTCAGAACATTCATCTTCTTAAGTAGTTAGTTTTTAAGTTGGTCGGTGTAAAACAGAGCATTGGAACTGTCACGTGCTACATTTTCATTACAAACTGAGCAAATGGCTTTGCTCTTCTCACTTGGTTATTGCTTTTGCCGTGCTTGGCATCAGTTTTGCAGGTAAGACTTGCGTTTCTTGGCGTAACGAATATCTGTATTGGAAGCCTTACAGTGGTCCGATACCGATATGGCAAAAACACCGATAAATACAGATTATACCGATATCGGACTATCCCTAATAAACTGTAGACTACCAATGTGACAAACAAGCGTGAAAATCGTTAATTTCATTTGACTACTAATTCCGCGCGTGTAAAATAATTTATGCGACAGATACAAATGAAATTTGGTATTCAACACCCTTTTAACTCCGATAGGTGCCTTTTATGGTTTGACGTTGGGGAGGCATTAACTAAAGATTAACATCATTTGTAAAGCTTATTTTTCTGCATGATGGGAAAACGCCAACGGTGATCAAAATAAGAATCATTCTTTATTAGTTAACGGGTAACAATGCAAACGGGACTACCAGAAATAATCGTCAACATAAAATGGACGTACTATTATTGTTGATGATTGAATCACGTTGAAGTCGGCAAATTAGTGAGTAGTGGTTATGCATTGGCTTCATTTGTTCAATAGCTGTATCGCCCAGGCGTTTGTCACTGCGGTTGTAGTTTGTTTGTTATTGTGAGTATGAGGGCGCATGGCGAGCTGCCAAGGCTTTCAAATAAATATCAATATCAAATCAGCAGACGCTTCGGTTTAAATGATTTGAGTCCTATCTCCGTTCTTATTCACGGATGTACATATTTGAAAAAAAAAATCGAAATAAGCAACTGAACAAAAATGCACCCAAAAAAAAACTCAGAAAAAAATGCAAGCTCAAAATAAATATAAAACGATTAAACCACTAACTAGGCATTGCCAAAACTAAAAAATGCAACAAAATAAACAACCAAAATAAGGGATATCTGAAACAAAACCAACAAGGGTGAAAGAACCAGCCAATTAAAGTAGTGATATAGGACGAAAAAAAGGCTGCCACCAAGTTGCTACATTAGTTACCACAGCTAATCCCACCAATTATTACCACAAGACGTAAAAATCAAAAACTTGACCAGCGATAACCGATAGTAGCAATGGTCAGGTTTTTTGATTGATCTAATACTCGGCGGGATTAGCTTGGCAACTAATGTCGAAACTTGGTTGCAGCCTTTTTTGCTCCGATATCACTACTTTTGATTGGCTGAAACTTGGCGGGTTCTTTCACCCTTGTGGCTTTTGTTTCAGATAACATTCAATCAAAAATGTAGAATACCATTCATTGTAAAATGTCGTGATTCGACAGAAAACAATGGAGAAAATAATCAAGCGCATCTTCTACCAATGTGAATCAGGCAGCATTCGCAACATGGCCAGTCCGTCACCATTAACTCTTTAAAATGTCCGTATCGTAAGTAATTTTTTGAACTCAAGCATAATAGGGTTGAAGCAACCTACACGAATGTGAATTGTGTGGCGCTCGCCATTTGGCCAGTAGATATTAAATTCACTCGCCGTTGTCTATTACTTACTCGCCATGTAGAAATAATGTTAGCAGGTGTGTTGCTACTTAATGTTTAAATATTGTTTTCAATAATTTAACTCTCCAATCAGGTAAAAAGTAATTTAGTAACAGTATTAAATGGTTGGTTGGATAGCCATTATAATTCTGCACACAACGATGCAAACCACTTGTTCCTAAGTAGTACGGTTCCCGAGATATAACAATTTCAGCGTCAGGGTTTTTGTTAATCAGTCGCCGATATGGCCAGTAAGGCGGAAAATCAAGTCGCCAACTACCGAATTTCCCTCGCCATTTGGCAAGTGGCGGCCGACATTGCTGAAGGTTGGGTTGAAGCATCCTTAACAATTCGGTACAGCATTTCGCTAATTTACTCTTAATTTCTAGCTAGTACGGAGATTATGCATAATAAATGATTCTTAATCGTGGAAAGCACTGAGAAAACCCGACTAAACCGAAGGAGGGGGGGGGGGTCCCATTAGGCCTCTAGGATTTGAAGCAAAACATTTTAACTGTTGCATAAGCAATGATAACGGCATCCATACGAAAAAACACTTACAAAAATTTAACCAAGACTTCACCAGGCAGGCATTTATTTTTAAGTCATGTGTAAGTTATGGATGACCGGGATTATCTTGAATTGGAGACGACGGTGCTCAAAACTGGGCTGTCCAATGTCGGTCACCACTCGCCATTTGGCAAATGGAAATCGGCCGTTGGCGACTTGGAACTTAGCCTTAATCGCCAAAATGGCGACAAGCAATAGACAATGACACTGAAAGAGCCATATCTCGGGAACCGTACAAGTTATAGACGAATGGTTTGCGGCATTACGCCAAGATTTTTAAGGGCTACGTTACTGCTTTTTCTGCATCGATACTGGTGTTAAAAGAAAATTTTACAATTTCGGAAATGCATAAATTAGAAAAACCATGCATCGTGCAGGATGTATTTGGTATGTGGCGAGTAGAAATTGTGAAATGGCGAGTGCTTTCTATGGTCTACTGGCTAAGTGGCGACTGCTACTGGATTGACATTCGAGAGGGTTGGCTGTAGGTGTATGCTTTGCCCAGGGTTCCCGGATCCTTCACTAAGCTCGAGCTGCGTCATGAGACACTCGTTTGACAGCGAAGTGGTAAGAGGCTGATTGGGTAGCCTATGCACTGCAGTAGAGGGTTAACAATAAAAGTCTGATAGGCCTTTACGCCTTGTACCAAGACACCAAATTTAAAAAAAAACTCAACTCCATAAAAGAGCAGAACCCATTTGAACACAATGGGCTTTAATTGCCGTGCCTCTCACACAAAAGCATGCCATGTAAGAGTTTTTGAATCTGTCTGCGTACAAAAGGTATATGCAAACTCCTGGAGTGCTACGGTATTACACTTTTTCAACAGATCAAAGTCTCTATGGGAGCCACTTGCCAACTACTCCATTTTGATTGCCTTCAACAGATTTCATTAGTATGTTTTTGTTCCACATTGGAAGGAAAAGTTCCTTTAGTAATTAAATAAACATGCTAATGAAATGAGTGTGACAAGCAGCAATTTACGACCATTAACATACAAAGCAAGCATTATGAGGGTTAGGAAACAAAGTACAGACATAGCGCCCTAGTGTCCAACTTTGGAGACAATTAGGAAACATATAGGGGCACAGAAGCAAAACCTCTTTCCAATAAAATAAGATTTTTTTAAAGCACGATTGCAGGAAATGGCTTCTTACTGGACCTTCTTATTTTCCAACGATGTGTGTTATCTAAAAGAACCCAAACAGCAATAAAAATCCATTGTACTTCCGTGTGTGTTTAGGAGGTTATCTCGTGGAATGACCTCGTGGGATACAAGCGGTGCTATGCATGAAAGGTTTCACTCCCCACTAATGTTAACTTAGGCAGAGGTCAGGGGGCAGAAAAGATGGTCCGTATCGGAAATAAATTAGCGATCAAGATCCCAGGGCTCGAAATGAGCGGTATCGCATCGCAGTTTGCACCACAATTTTAGACATTAGCGATACAAAATTGAAATTTGTGTAGTAGTTAGCGACGTAACATAATGGCGAAAGAACTCTATCACTAGGCCTATGTTAAAAATATCCTTTTGCATTAGGCCTAGCCCTTTACAATAGAACATTCATTGTGTTCCCGTAAAATTCTTTAAAATTCCAATCCCTACAGAAATTACAAATGTCCAAAGAACGAAATTGAACGATTCACAATCGTCACCTAAAGCATCAGAATATTTAGTATTAAAGTGGCTCTATCACCGATTGAAAGCAGACGAATTCTGACATCTAGCGCTGTGTAGTACCATCTAGTGTTTGCTTGCACCAAACGAAGGATGCATAACGGCATTTCTTTTAACGAAACAAACAAGCCACGACATCCTTAATTATTGAGTAAAAATTTGATTCATCCTCGTGCACCTGCGAGCAAGCTATAAAGGTTAACAATATCAATGTCGCCACGGTATTTTCGTTCGCATTTCAATCGGTGATAGTGCCACTTTAAGCAAAATTATGCAATTTATACATCACGCAATCACATTCTCTTGTTCTAGCTGAACCATCAATTAAAACAAAAATGCCTTTTTGCCTGCCAAGAAAAATAATTATGCTTCATGAAAACTGCTAACCAATATTTTACAATTAATTGCTACGCATATTTTTAGTTTGCACCGCAATTATACTACACACATTTTTCTGGACATTTCGAGCCCTGGATCCGATACTAATGCAAAGAAAGTACCGATATTAATATCCATCGATCCCTAGAACCTATTCTTGTTAATTCTAATAATTGAAAATAAAATATAATTTAACCATTTTTGACACACTTCACGACGTACAAAATGTTATTGTTAATACAAATGTTAGTTAAAAGGGCCCAAACATAATGTACTAGACATTAGTACTGTTTTAGTATCTATTTAGTAGTAATAAAATTGAGTGGCAAGGGTTTGCTTAAGAACGGCTTGTGTACTATCTCGGGTCTCAGTACTACATCTGACGTCAAGGGCGCGTTTGGCAGCGAAGCCGACATCGGGTGTCAGTCAACAAATAAACCCATCAGATTACAATATACGAATATCGGCCGATGCCGATTACGGGTTAGAAGGTACGCGGCCCCACTGTCATTATCATAAGATTCAACCACCACGTGCAGCGTTACTTAAAAGGATAAATAAAGGATCAATAGGATAAAGCACAGACAAGTTATTCCACAAAAACCAATAAACATGTGGGTAACCATATGATAAAAACAGATTAGCTAAAGACAAATTTTTTTCCGACAATTGGTGTGGCAGACAGTAGCAGAAAGTTCTGCCTCTGGGGGTTTCAAATTGTGCGAAGCAATTTTTTCCACATGGACGTAACTAAGGCGAGACGCCATTTTTGTGGAACCGCTCTGTCCTCCGTTAATGAATAAGTGTGCCCCCCCCCCCCCGATCAGTAGGTAGAGGCCAAATCTTTTAACAATGAAGAACATAACAGAGAAATTTGTTTACTTGCAAAAGCAATTTTATATTAAGCCAAAACGGTACTTCAGTTTTAAAAACGGATAAGCATCCACTCCAAAGCCAATTCAGAAAACAATGCTCAAATACCAGGGTTTTTTTTTACAGTGCAGGGAAGCTTTAAGAGGACTGCTGCTAAAAAGCCAATGCACAATACGCTACACATACTCTGATTCCATCAAATTTTTAGAGCTTTAGATTTTGGCAGTACCCACGAGGTTGAGGTTATGGTAAATAACAAAAATTCCTTAGTTTGACATTCCTAAAAAAATTATTGCAGAAGATATAGGGTAGCCTACCAGAGTTTTTCAAGATGGCCGCCGGCTTGACATATTTTGCCGCCTTGCATTGTTTAACTCGCTTCATAGCCACTCTAAGATGCACTCTGGTTTTTATTGCGTTACTCAGTTTACTGCTATTAGCACTACAAATAAATATTCCAGGGCGTCTTTACCAATTCATCTTAAGGGAGACAAAAACTATGGACCGTTTCTTTCAGCTAAATTAGCATTATCGCATGGTGTGCTATTAATACAGCACTCTTCTCCTTCAAGATGCAGTCCTGAACTTGGTGTATAGACTTCTATAATTCTTCTGCTACCAACCGAGCCAATTTGTGGAGATTACTAAAAATTTGGGAATAGTATTGCGCTCAACTCTCGCCAATGTCGGTCGCCACTCGCCAAAATGGCGACTAGCAATAGGGAATGACACTCGAAGAGCGATATTTCGGGAACCGTACAAGTTACAGACGAACGGTTTGCGGCGTTACGCTCAGATTTATAAGGGCTACGTAACTGCTTTATCTTTATTAATACTGGGGTTAAAGAGAATTTTACAATTTCGTAATTGCATGACTTAGAAAAACCATGCATCGTGCAAGATGTCATTGGTATGTGGCGAGTAGAAATTGTGAAATGGCGAGTGCTTTGTAAGGTCTACTGGCCAAGTGGCGACTGCTATTGGCTTCACATTCGAGAGGGTTGATTGCGCAACACCAAACTACAATGTGTTTGATGGCCCCACTAATTCAAATCCGTCGTGCAATACTATTTTCACTGAAAGGAACAGTCGATAATTTTTGTATCCCTTAAGATGCATCAGTAAAGACAGACAGCCTGGAATAGTAGTGGTAATAGCAGTAAAGCAATAAAAACCAGTACATCTTAAAGGAAAATGACTATGAAGCTAGTTAAACCAGTGCAAGGCGGTGCAATTTGTCAAATTGTCGACCAGGTGGCCATTTTGAAAAACTTTGCCTATATCTACTGCAATACATTTATTTTAGGGAACGTCAAACTTTGGATATTTTTTACTTAGGCTACCACGATGGTAACAAGAAACCTGCCGTAAATCGTTAGGAACAGTCTAACAATGTGAAGTAACAGCTTTGCCAAGCAACCTTCACGAATGTGCATTATGTGGAACTCTCCATTTGGACAGCATTCGCCATTGACTGTAACCTTCTCGCCATGTAGAAACAACTTAGCCGTCGTCTTCCTACTTTAATAATGCTTAAATATGTTTGCATTAATCTAACTCTTCAACCAGCTAAGATGACTAACAGCAGTGTTGTATACATGGTTGGAGAGCTGTCGCAATTCTTCACAGCCAGCTAATAAGGTTCCCAAGATATGACAATTTCAGCATCGGGTTTGTTAATCAGTCACCATTTGACTAGTAGGTCTAAAATCCAAGTTGCCACATGCTGATTTTCTTCGCCATTTGGACAATGGTAACGGTTCTGTTCACTACGAAGCAGCAGTTTCTCAACAATGGCACAAAACGGGGCCATAAAACTGCTAAAAACATTGATCTTCTACACGACCTACCAGCAAACAAATAAGCAGTGATGGGTTAGCCTACCATTTTGTGTGTGGGTGCAGCTGGACTGGAATGCTAGCAGTAGTACTAGCCTTTTAACAAATAGTTTGCTTGTACTACCAGAACAGAAATTGTTGTTTAAATGCAAATGATAACCTCGATGTACACATTGTATGTCATGGTACTGCTGAATGCTATCCCACGTAGACATTGTACGTTATGGAGTTAATCCCAAAATGGTAAGCCTACTTCACTTTTGAAAATGGCAAAGTATCCGAAGTCAACCCTCTCCAATGTCGGTCGCCACTCGCCATTTGGCGAATAGAAATCAGTCGTTGGCGACCTAAAATTTAGCCTTACTCGCCAAAATGGCGACTAGCAATAGAGAATGACACTCAGAGAGCGATAACTCGGGAACCGTACAAGTTAAATACGAACGGTTTTCGGCATTACGCTTAGCTTTCTAAGGGCTACGTAACTGCTTTATCTTCATTAATACTGGGGTTAAAGAGAATTCTACAATTTCGTAAATGCATGAATAAAAAAAACATGCATCGTGCAAGATGTCATTGGTATGTGGCGAGTAGAAATTGTGAAATGGCGAGTGCTTTGTAAGGTCTACTGGCCAAGTGGCGACTGCTATTGGCTTCACATTCGAGAGGGTTGTCCGAAATTATGTCCCAAACTTTACCTTAACGTACACTGTCAATATCAACTGTACTGTCCAACATTGGGAAATTTACACCGTTCAGCAAAACGAATTATTTTAGAGAAAATTATCAAAATCTGGTTTGGTGTATAAACAATCCATTATTACCATCGCCAGCGCTAACCCACGCATTGGTCGCCGCTTGCCATTACAGGTGACTGAAAACCAATAGTTCGCAACTTTTTTAGCCCCACTCGTCAAAATACAGGCAGACACTCCAAAGGTTATCCATATGCCTCTACAAGTTTAAAAGAGATTACATAAAGTGCTAATCAGTCAAACAGGCCAGGGTAGCCTACGTAAGCAAGGTTACAACAGATTTAAGATCAAAAATTCAAATACAGTATTATGGAAGGATACAAAAATTCGCCACAGCGTACTAAGGTACGTTAAAAAGGCAAAGTTGGAAGTAATTTCCAATTTTACCTGTTTTGTAATACCCACGCACACACAAGATGTGTGCTACTTCCCAAGTGACAAATGACTTGATGCTAAGTTCAAAATTTACAAGAGCCACACACTAATGGTTCTTGCAGTACCTACTAAGGTTTTGAATAAAATTATTTACAATGCAATATTTTGGAAAGCAGAAACTACGAAATGTGAAGTGGTATCTAAGGTGTACCGGCCAAGCAGTGAATTGACGTTCGAGAAAGTTGGCATACCAACCTTTAAAACAAAAAAAATTATTCCCGACTAAGGGCCTGTGCACAAAGCGGCTACGCCGCGCAACCAATGAGAATGCTAGCACTGCGCACTTGGCTGCCGTGGCCAGTCAGCCACAGCTACCACCGGGGTCCTGGGCAGCATGCAGGCGACGACAATACTTGCTCCATGTTTATTTTTCACCATGTGATCGAGAATAATCGAGGGAGAATGAACTTGGTCGTGGCGTACATCGTCATGTTTTTTTGGCCACCACGACTGGCTGCCTAGTGCGCGGGAGCCCCCCTCGGAGGCAGAATAGGATGCGACGTGCGACTATGTCGCAGACAAAATGTGCTGTTTTGACCAAATTTCTGCCGTTTCGTCAATTTTTGACCGATTTGGACATTTCAATACACCGTTTTAATCGTCTCGACGAGACCTTTCCATTGATGGAAGAGCCAGATCAATAGGATATAGCACTGAAAAATTATTCAGTAAAAAACAATCAATCTGTGGGTAACCATACGAAAAAACAGATTAGCTGCAGATAATTTTCCCCGACAATTGGTGTCGCAGACAGTGGCAGAAAATTCTGCTGGGGGGGGGGGGAGGGGAAGCCCTAAGCTTAACATGTACAGAAAAAAGATTTGAAAAAGAAAAATATGTCCATATAAAAACATAACCTTCACAGCTAGCGGCACAAAAAAAATTCTGTATAGAAAGTCTACCATTTACTGGGACGATCAAAAACTCAATTTGAGGCACAATTACACATGGAATACCAGCACAGCACACAGTTCAGACCACTGAGCCACTCAATGGTACCAGGGTTGGGTTTATGACGTCGAAAACCAGTGTTTGACCTGACATGTCGAAAACCGTGCGAAAACCGTCGAAAACTGTCAAAAAGTGTCGAAAACCACAAAAATCACCATTGAACTGCCAGATTCTATCAATTGTAGTAGCAGTTTTAGGTAGCACGGCAATAAGTGAACTCTTTATTAATTAACATGAGATAAAACATCAAAAGCTCTTAGTTTTAAATGTAACAATAATGGGTTCTTAAACAGTCTGAAAAATTTTCTAAGATTCTTTGCCATTTTAACTCCCAGTCTGTTAGGTATAGCTTGGAGCACATAGGTTTGTGCTGTGGAATGAGTGGAGATTATGAAAGTGGATCGAGTGGCTGATTGAGGTAACCGTCACATTTTTGTTCAAAAAATTAAGTATTGGCTTTGCTGTGCATAAGCACACAGACTGCGACACACATCTTGTGATTATTTTAACTGACTAGACCTAATTGTTAGAGATAGAAAACAAAACTCTGACATTAGGGCTTAAGATTGCAACCTGTTTAGAGTCGAAACATATTTGAAAATTTGTCAATTTCTTTACCAGTAAACAGGTTGCAATCTTTATAATTCTCTATGTATTTATTTACATTTTCTTCTTGCTTCAGTGGAGCATTTTAACAGTTTTTGACATGTCAAAAACCTATGTCAAAAAGGGGTTTTTGACATGACGGTTAAAACCATGGTAAAAACTGGATAAAACCTGCCAGATGTCAAAAACTTGCCAACACTGAATGGTACGCCATTGAAAGTTTTCCATACAGTACACGAACAATTCCTTGACTCAACGGAAGACCTAGCCTAGGAACAATTTCCAGAAATATAATTTTGGGTAAACTTGTCAGCAATTCTACCAAAACCAGTGAAAGTTAGCAGGGTTTGGAAAAACTCGAGTTTTTATGAAAAAAAACCCTGGCCGGCTGGGTGTTATCGGGTTTTTTGGGGCTTTTTCGGGGTTTATCTATTTTCATCATTATGGACCCCATAAACAAAGGGAAAAACCTAACACTGGAGCGTGAAGATGCAACAGAGGAGTGGGCAGTTGCACATCATCCAGAGTTTCGGGCTGGAGTGCTAGCATTCAAGCTAGAAGACGAATCTTTCTGTCTCAAGTCACTATTTAAGGAGTGTCTCAAACCAAGCTTCAGCCCAGCAAAATGGTGTTAACTCATGAACAAGAAGAACGAAAAATCAAAGAAACTAACAGAAGGCGTCTATGATATGTTTTCGGCTCTTCTTTGTGCTCCACCTAGCTGTGCACTAACAGAGTGGGTTTTTTCAACATTTAGACTTGTTCGGTTTAAGTTCAGAAACAGATTGGGTACAGATAAAGCCCAGAAATTAGTTAAAGTATACCGTTACTGATGAGCTGAACCAAATTACTGGTGATTTATTGTACTAAAACAGCAAACAATCAACATTTTAATGACAGTTTAACGGGTTTGTTGGTTCATGCATTCACTCATTTTACTTAGATTTTGTTGTTGAAAAAACCAACATTTGGGTTTTTTCAGGTTGGGGGTTATCAGGCTAACCCTGAAAGTTAGAAAACCATTCCATCACACACACTGTTTTTAGAGCCAACATTTTGCAGTTGTTAAAATAGGCCTAAGCGCTTTTCAAGAGTCACCAAAACTTCCCTGGTCTGTCATAATTTTATTTTTCTATAAAATTAAGCTGCGGGTACAAAGAAGTCTAGGTTGCGGTGGTAAGGTTCTCAATGTAGCTAAGTTACGGACCAGGAGAAAGGCTAATTGTGCTGGGGAAAAATTTTATAAAGGAAATAGCAAATTTCTTTTTCTTGTTTTCTACTGCAGTACAATCCAACCCTAACAATTCCCACCCACCATTGTCAAAAGTTGTTCTGGGTCCACATTAAAGCACAAATGGAAAGTGTTGAACAACGCGGAAGGCGACAATTTGATGCCTAGGATAATCCATGGAGCCATACCAACATGAAAAGGAGATATGAAAGAAACACCCTAATAAATTAAAAGCAAAGCTTAAAATTGGCATAGTTTGTTTGCAATTATGCACCATGGCTTAACTTGTTAACTAAGATAGGCCTCGTTATGTAGATCAGGATCTCCTAGAGATTAGGCCAAGCTCAGATCACCAACGTAAAACGTACAACTGTCCCACATAAAATTTAAAACATTTTCTGCAACGAGGGAACCTTGCAACTAAAGAAAATAGAACTCAAACTAACCAACCCTCTCGAATCTTGCATGATGCTTGATTTCTCAGATTGATGCAATTTAAAATTTCCTCTAATGCAGAAAAAGCAGTTATATAGGCTAGCCCATATAAATCTTAGCATAATGCCGCAAACTGGTCATTTCTAACTTTTACATGTACGGCTCCCGAGATATATCCCTCTTCGAGTGGCATTCACTAGGCTATTGCTAGTCGCCATTTTGGTGAGTAAAGCTAAACTCCAAGACGCCAACTGTTGAATTCCATTCGCTAAATGGCGACTGGCGACCGACATTGGAGAGGGTTGGATTGGGACTATAGAAAGCAAAACTGGCGTAGGAGGCTAGGAAAGGTATTCAGACGCAAATTAAATGAGTTCACCAAAAAATCACCAGGCCTCACCTAAAGCTACTGTTTCCAGCATACGCTCATTATTGAAAAGTACAGCTGAAGATGAGCATTTTATCCCAGTCGCCGCTGGCTGGTTAGCTAACTTTGATTAGTCGCCAGTTGTGCATAAAGCTTATCGCATTCACCTAGGCTGACACCTATTACTACAGAGATAAGAGATTTGCGCAAATGTTAATAGCATTAAGGGAAAAGATAATTAAACAAGATAAATAGGGAGTCTGGGCTACTGCTAAGCTTAATTAGATTAACGGTTCTCGGCAGCAGTCTTGTCTCTACTGGTGACTAGATAGTCAATGGTCGCCAGATCACAAAAGTTAAGCCTAATCGTCTTGTGGCGACTGGCCAGTGTTTCTTTTACTAATCAGGGTTTCTGATTAATAAAAACATTCTTCGGGACTGCTTACAGCAGTGTTTCTCAAACTGTGGGTCGTGACCCCACTGGGGTCGCGAATAGGTTTCTCATTGCCAGTCACGGTTTCCAGTCGCGAATAGGTTTCCAAATTGCCATGCTCTTTCACTACTGTAACGACTCCCATATCGAATATTGTCAGTGTACAGGAATTTTCCTAAGAACCACGTTAGGTAGCAGGGCAGGATAGTAAAATCGTGCACTTTGTGACACGTATAGATCGGCACGAAGATAGTCACTAACAAGAGAAACTTCAGAACCAATCTGAATTTCATACGAAGTCGTCATTAAATTAAAAATGACGAGCAGAAAAAAACAAGTTTTTGCTTGAACTTCTAATTGGTTTATCAGACTGAAAAACTTATGTGTAGTTATTTGAAAACGTTGGGACAATAAAATTGAAGTTTTAAAATTCTGGCCGTATATCACAATGTGTTCGACACATCATAACTACAGTATTCAACTAGTGTTTGTGGAGAGCCTATCCTACATAAGGCCGAAAAAAAAATTGGGTTTGTTACGCAGTTAAAAAAATAGCGTAGGTCGGTCGGAAAATTATTTTTTTTTGCACTTTTTTATTTTACTAAATCAGAAAGTATTTGGGCCTACTTCAAAAATTGTAATTTAACATTTTATGCAATAATGATACATGGAGCAATATTTTTCCAGTAAGCATTTGAACCATTTTTGTATCGTAGGAAGGAGCTTCAAAATAGGGAGGAGGATTTTTTCTCCTTGGAGGGAAAAAAAGTTTAGGGTCGGATTGTAAAAATAGGGTAGGTCGGGTAACGCAAACCAAACCATTTTTCTGTTTGGCCTAACGAGTTTTTCTCCAAAATAGTTGGACTTTATGATACCCCCCGCTACATTAATGCCAACTTTTTTAGACGAAACTTGTATTTTTTTGTAAACAGTGTTCCTGTAGTCAGAACCATTGTGAAATTAGTGTCTCACACTTCCCATACAATCAGACCCCATCCCTCGCCCCCTCCAACATTTTCCTTTAAGTACAAATACAATTTAAAAATCACTTATTATTTCCACTTACGGTTGTTCAGCTAAAAATCCAGAAAAAATTCGCAACTTCGGTTTTTGCGCCGCACCCACGATGCCAAAATTGCCTTAACATCAATGTCCATTTCTTGATGGATGTTTAGCAAAGCAAGTCAACAATAATCAAACTGAAACTCATTGACGTCGTGTGAAGCGGCTTACTTTGTAGATGGCAGCGCCGTCTCCGTAACCGCCTACGTAAGAGTATAGTAGGAAATAATATTTTATCCTTCGCTGGCGTCATTGAGCGCGTGAGTCAAGCATGCATTGCAAGCATGCGGTGTGGAGCTCTCGTCTTCAAGCAAGAGGTGTGCACCGTACAAAATTTTTCGGTGGCGGGAAAGAATTTTTTTCGATGCGGCGGCGACTTTCAAAACTTTACCCCCCACTACTGCGGGGGGTTGCGGGGGGG
>JAHWFP010080065.1:0-11262 GCA_023313725.1 Lithobius niger
CTTAAACGGTTATTTTAAGGTGTAAAGTTCAGTTTTTAGTGGCTCACTTCTATAAACTAATATTTGAAGGTATAAAGCTAAGTTTTTAGTGGCTCACTTCTATAAACTAATATTTGAAGGTATAAAGCTCGTACTTTTTCGTGGCTAAGAGTTTGTAGACGCAAAATAGCTATGTAATTTTGTTCATTGTTGCAGGGCTGAAGTGCTATAATTGTAAGAGTATGCCTTGTGATCTTAAAGATGGCGATGATGTGGATAAACTATTGGGGAAAGAAACCTGCTCCGGTGGTATGAATGGCTGTGCGAAACTCACACACAACGATAGTAAGTAAAGAATAGTAAAAAAAAAACTGGACCCGAATTCAAAAAATTAGTAAAAATTTCTTCTATACGTAAATCGCTGTAAATTATATAAAGGAAAGAGGAAAACAAGCCAAATAGCGAAAATCGTACACTAGAAATAACGTAGTACAGTATACGTTACGTTTTGTCGGAATGGCATGGTCAGGAATCGGAACTGGCAACCCAATTCGTCCCAAGATCAAACATAGCGCCTTTACCACTCCGGTCACTCCACTGGCATAGATAACTCGCTGCTATTAAGGTTACAGCAGTGACCAGGGCTCCATTCGACCGAGAATGCTTGTGCCTTAAGCAATGGAGAAGGAAGACAAATAAATACAATATCTCAAGGCCCAGATTTCAAAATACGTGCAGTTCGTGAGGTGCGGCAATGCTCTCACTAAAACCCTAAATAAGGATTGTCCCGCATTGAGCCTTTTACCACGCTTCCGCTACTGTCCGCTAATACTCCCTTCAGATTGGTTTCCTTTCAGAGTTCCATGGCACAAACTTTCTCGCCGCCACCCGCCGCCTGAAGGGGATACCGCCGTAACGCCGTGGGAATATACGCCGCGCGGCAATATACCGTGTGCATAAGGCCATAAATAAGAACGCCGTTAGATAAAAAATCTGCACGTGTAAAATCCACGGGCCGTACAAAAAGCCGCACTGAAAATACCGCCGCAGTGACGTAAAAAAAAATGGTTGTCAGGAAATGAATGTAATCATCATTAAATAAAATTTAACCATTCAATTAAATTAAAATAAAAAATACATTAAAGAAAAACGTTTTGCTGTTTAAACAGTTTGTCGTTTTTTATCCGTTCATGCTTTTTTGTTAGGTGGTCAATTGGTCATCGGTGAACTCTGTCCGGTTTTTTATATTTTTTTAAATATTTTTGCAGAAGTACAGATATCGAGTAAAGAAATGACGCTCAAACTCAAATATGTCAATACTCATCATCTCCATGATATCCATGATATCCTTACCTGCAATTAAATACCTCGTCAGCAGAAGATTTGGAGAACAACTTACCTTTAAATGGCATCCGCAGCTTAGAGATGAGCGTGGGCCTCCTAAATACAAAGGGCCACAGACGCGTTAAATTTGAATCGTTCTCGATTGAATTCGATCCATCTGAAGAGTGCATACAATTATGTAGACTGTAGTTCACACGTTTGTTGCTGCCTGACGAAGATAGGAGGACTGAAAATATTTATTTTCGGGTAATGCCTATCGAAAATTCGCAATGATGATGTGATGAGTATTGACATATTTGAGTTTGAGCGTCATTTGTTTACTCGATATTTCTAGAACTCAAAGTAAAATGGTCAGATTCTTTGCCGTAAGTACAGATGTATAACGAGAACTAGATTTGGGGTTTGTTTTGACATCTCCGTAATGTGGGTAGCGTGACATAAAGCCTCAGCATCCACTTAAAAAAAGAGTCCCTTCCCTTTTTTTTTTTGGAAAAAGAAATGCTATTCACTATTCGCGAGGTATAGCCCACAACTTTTCATTTCAAGTTTAGTTCGTCCCCCCCCCCCCCCCTTACTGATACTCGCGGCGTTTTTTACTGAACAGCATTCTTTCTTGCGGCGTATTGTTACACGACGTTTTGATGTTAACCGTCTGAAGGAATCAATTGTATTAGTTTGATGGCGAAGCCACGGTACGATTAATAATACAATAAATATAGCAAAATGGCCAAGATTTGAGAACGTCGTATCTCCACTACAGGCAGGCAGGTGGACAAGAGCCACATAATCTTAAGATCAGATACCACAGGACCTAGGATCAGCGTCTACGCACGATGTATTTCGCCATACTTTTCCTCTCGCCTAACAAACTGTAGACTAGGAGTGTTTCCTACTAACTCCGAACGTAGAATGCTAAAAAAAAATAAACTGAATTCGCGGAGTTGAAAGAGCATTTATTGTTAAAAGCTAATCACAAGATTATTTATTTCGAAGCCAATAGGCCTCGAAATTGGGAGCTACGATAGAATGGTGTATTTATTTCGTATAGATGCACCCAACTAAAAAAAAATTCTGCAGATTTGAAACAAAAAACTTAATATCAGTAGTCATGTTAGCTTTTTAATTATTTTGTATCTGGAAACTTTGACAAATTATGTTACTATGAACAACGTATAACTCTATAATATATTTTCACTTTGTTCAGACTGCAGTAATTCTACAGAATTCTAGTTTTCTGCAGAAACTAAAATTTCTGCCGATCATCTGCAGAATATTTTTAAGTGGGTTGCTTCAGACATGTCAATTTTCGATAGGCCTAAATCCGCATGTTGTTGAGGGAGGAGGTCGTGTAGACCGACGCGCGTAGAGACACTCACGGAAAGTGTCCATTTCGTTGGTGTTCAAAGACAACGACCGCCTTCTTCGCCTGGGCCTTTGGGCTGTATTTCAATCCAACGTCCTTAACACCGCTGCTAACATGCTCTGTGTGAAGCTTTCTTCCGATACGTCTTAGCTAGAAGCCAGACGTCTGGTTCGAGGCCTATCAACCAAGTCTTTAGTAGGCTTGCTTGGCTACATTCCATTCTATGAGCTGGCTTACCAAGGCCCTTTTTAACCCTTTGCTTCTTCGGGACGTCGCTCTCGATGCCGCTTCCAATCTCTACACGCCACGCACTTCGGAATCAACCATGGCACAAAGCCGATAAGCTCTTTCAGGGCTTTAACCCAAAATTCGCATCACATCTGGGCATCGCACGTAAACGGAAGGCGTCATGACCTAAACAGTCTCGTTTCTTTCTCGTTCCATCTTCCTTTGCCGAAAGATAACCGGTGGCTTCAGACTTATCTTCAACCTTCGGCCCCTGAAAATGAACGAATTCAAAATTGTTATTTCAAGATGGAGACCCTCGATTCTATTTGCCACTCCATTCGCAAGGCCGATTAAATAATTTCCATTTATCTCAAGGATGCATTGCATACCTACACATCCCGTTTCATGCATCTGTCCGGCACCTTTCGTTTCATTTACGCCAACATTTTTCGAGTTTCAGTGTCTCCCGTTCTGTCTCAATGTCCTCGAAGAATATTCATGGCCGTCCTGAAACCTGTTCTGGCTGCTCTCCAACATCAGTTACAAGCCAGCTCTTACCCCCAACAAGTGGCTTCTTGCACATCAGGTTCCCTTTTGAACTCCTTAGCAAACAGGATTTCACGCTGCGCCTCCTGAGCAAACTAGGATGCCTTCCTCGTCTTCAACCTAGCTTCAGCAACTGTCATGCCATCACCAGACAGGAACACCAACCTCCTGGCAACAATAAGGAATTCCTCGTCTTCTGTCCTACACACTTCACGGACCTCAACTCCCACATTGGAATCGGTGATGAACCTTGTTCCTTGTGGCAGATGGATGACCAGACCTCTCCGCCATTTTCGCATAGACGAATGGAACAAACCGACACTACTTCTCCACATCTCCGCGAATTGTTTCCTTTCGCTACACTTCTTATCTCAGTAGGTTCCCCTACACAAACCTCCACCTGATCTACACCTCAGGTCACCTTCTGGGTTGGGGAGCACATATCGATCACCACCAAATCTCCGGCTCCTGACCACCCCACGAACGAGATCACATCAACATTCTCGAGCACCGAGCAGTCCTTTGTGGTCTTATCATTTTCGCAGCCTTGTAACGGGGAAAGTTGTTCAAGTTTACGCTGACAACACGACGAACATTACACACTTACGAAAAGAAGGTGGAACGAAATCCCACAACCTCCGCAACATACGTCAGATATTTTTTACGTTTGTATCTCCCTAGGCACGACCATCCTGCCTCTCCATAATTGCAGACTCTTCGTTGCTCTACCTGCCAGCGAATGGACCCTCAAGATGTCTATTTGCGGATCTGTCCAACTGTCCATGCTTGGTCGACTCTTCGCCACGAATCACAATACTAGACTACGCCAATTTGCGAGCCCAGTCCCCGACTACCAAGCATGGGCAGTGGATGCTCTGACCCTTACCTGGGGCCACCTCTTCGAATATTTCTTCCCTCCGTTTAAACTTCTGCCTGTCGTCCTTCGCAAGATTGCATTATCTGCCAGTCTGTTCCTACTGATAGCGCCGAATTGGCCGGCAGCCACATGGTTTTCTCAACTTTTCAACCTCCTCATCGACCCACCCAGTGTCTTCTGGATGTTCCAGACCTGCTCCCCAACATCGCGGAAACAGACTCCATCCTCATCTCCGGTCCCTGAATTTAACATGGGTGGCTACTATCATCAGCAAACATTTTTGACGAACAGGGCTCACACATAGCTTCTAAATCTTTCCGATCTTCCACCAACAAAATCTACAACAGCCATTGGTGACGCTGGTTTCGTTGGTGTCTCCCATCAAATCAATCTAATCAATTCCTCTCTTCCAGACCTCTTGATGTTCCTCAACAACCTCTATAAGGACAGTGTAAAGGGCTTCACAATTCTTGTTTATCACTCAGCCCTTAATTACGTGTTTAACGCTGTGGGAAGTTCTCATTTATTGGAAAACTTTCGTACTTCAGCACTAAGCAAGTCTTTCTAGATTAAGCGGCTTATCGCTCGGCAGAATTTTCCTGATTGGGACCTTTCCATCGTTCTGTGGACACCATATGAACCACTTGCGTTGAGCCTCCTTAGTCAACTAACTCGAAAAACTGTATTGCTACTAATGCTCTCTGACAATCTTCGAATGACGAATCTGCTTTGCCTTTGCAGATTGTCACTGTACGTCCCGTCCGTATTCCTAGCAACCATGTCCGATTCCAGAAACACACGGAATAAAAAAAAAACTTACTTTTCCTGGGTACAACATTGCTTCTTTTCCTTCCACTCTGAGACAGGAAAAAAAATATTTGCATCCAAGTCTAGTCGCCAATTTGCGAAAATTAGTTTATTCCTTCCGGACTAACCTCACAAATCGTCTGTCTTTTATTTACTCCAGTTCGGAATTAAAGGCACATAAAGGCACCTAAATCTTTTGACGATTGAATTTGTTTTTAAGTACTCTATATGTATGTTTATGTACAAGTCCTTAAAAGATGAATGTTGGGAACCATCCCTCTACGGTGTATGTTACAATAGAAGGCATCGTGACACTCACACACACAACACCCGAAACAATGTTAAACTTGTTCCTCGTAGATGTAGAACCAACTACGGGAAAATGAGTTTATCTTACACTGCTCCCATTGTGTGGAATGACTTGCCAAAGTCAATTTCTGATAACTTAAACTGTAATAATTTTGTATATCTCTTAAGAAAATATTTTATGAGTTCCTACAAATCAAATGTGTAATATCTTAGTTTTATATATATATATATTTTATAGTGTTCGTTTTGTTATTTTGTTTTGTTTTCCTATTGTAAATAATTGTTATTTTGTGCTTTCTGCCTGGTTCGTCACTATAAAATAGGAATTTTGTATTCCTCGTGACGATTTCCTTCATGTAGCGTCGTACTTCATGAAAATAAACTAATTATTATTATTAAATCCCTCCGTCCTGGCCGCTTTACTCATACGTCAACTGCGCGAATAGTTCACGCGACCGCAGCGCGCATTACTTTCGGAAGCAATCACGACGTCACATCCGACGCTAGATCATACTAATTTTGGGGTGGCGCCGTGTGACACATCGTACGAATGCTAAAAGGTAAACAAACACTGTGCTCATCAACGTCTCCTGTCTGTTGCTGCGGTAAAATACTCACACGTTAGTTTTATTTGAACAAAGTTGAACAAATAAAAGATTCTGTGGTCTTCATTCTCTGTTGATGTCGAAATTTACGTCCTATCGTTGCCGACTATGTTACCTATATTAATTTATTGGCGATTTCAATGCGGCCCCCCCCCCCCGCCCTTCTTCGGATAGTATAGTTTACGCCCCTGCGACATCTCATTTTTCCATCCGACCGTTATTTTTTCCCTTGAAGCCTAATTTGTGACTTTAGGTTTTAGTATTTATGCGGGCATCAAACACGGCGTTACTGTACAGATACAGCTTAATAAAAGGCATAAAATTCGGTCTGTTTTAAGTGTACCATAAAATAAAAAAAAGCTTCTCCGACCGACCCTAGTTGTGATTTAATTGGTACTGCAGCTAAACATTTTTTCCTTAGGCCTTATGTCTGCTACGACAATTTACGTCTGAAATTCTTCTCCACCTTTGGTTTTGTCCATTACCGTGTCAGGATCCTGACACCTCTGCCCCTCCCCTTCTTTCCTAGATTCTTGAGATAAACATAGGATAAATCTAATTGTCGATCCCTTTCTCGTTTTGCCCTTTTCTTTATCGATTCAGTGGCAAATCTACTAGGTGGAATAGATGAATGCGTTCATCACTCGCCATTTCGCCTGATAAGCTCAGAACAAGGTTAACTGGGATTGAAGCTGCGTGCCTACTGCTACTATCTCACTTAGCTTTCGCTCAGAAACGGCAAGTCATGTGACTTGAAGTGCACGAAGGGTCCCTACGTCAGACCTAGGCGCTGTCAACATCGCGTGATGTCACCATTGAAAGTAGTGGCGGGAGTGAGATACTCTTCGGGCCGATTGGTAGAAAAGCATACTAGCCTACACGCGCCACATCTGTCATCGGGATCGTACCCGTAGACCATCAAATAAAAGGTAAATTAATTCATAGAAAACTATTTCCGGTAATGTATCGAGGAAAACTTAAAATGTACCGGAGGGAGTTATGTGCCTTTAAGCGAAGTCTAGCTCTGACTTTTGCTCATTCCTAGTATTTTGACGAAGCAATCTTAGTGGCGACAAGTTCGAATACGAATAAACCTGTTTAAATCAATTGTAGTAAGAGTCGATTTGTTTTCTCTTGCGAATACAGCGATCGATATGGCTACTAATTGTCTAACACATGTGAATAATTACCCCTCATAAGAATACAATCCAAACACCCAAATGATTTCTTGGCCGCGGTTGCACGACGCGTATGCAACCGTAAAACTAGTAGTCGCTTGCATTCTAGCTTTTTTGCCTCAATCCCCCCTCCCATCAAATACATGTTTTGATCAACTGCGTTGGATGGCATGGCGGCGCACACCTCTCAATAATTAAAGACGAGCCCACTACGATTCTTCAATCGGTTTCATTTTAAACTGTAAGTTTAATTAGAACACTAGTGAACTGCATCCACATTAAAAGTATTCAGCACCGTTTGGCAGTTTTACGATACGAGAAGCCTCCAAACCGTTTAGTTTTGGCGTTTTGAACATTTCATTTATCCGACTGCGACGTTGCCACATCGCACGACTGATGAGGATGAAATATCTAGATAGCACAGTCATTTCCCAAAAGTAGTTTTATGAATTTGCCCCTCCCCTGACAACAAAAAAAAATCCCATACAGTAGAAGTTGCTTTAAATATTTCTCCTTCCGCTGCCACAAAAAAATAATATGCATTAAAGTCATGCACGACTGTCGAAACAAGTAGCCCAAGTCTATGCTAATTTCGCATGCTGACATGACTATACAAGCTTGTTATCCAGTTCGTACGAATGAGATCAGTGAAGCCGCGTGCCTACGTCAGTGATCTGTAGAATAATTCGTGGAAGTTGCCAGTCATTGGTCGGTTGGTGGTGACATCAGCCGCTGACGAAGACTACATAGTTCCTAGTAATTGGTCGTGGATGGATGACGTCAGCCGGCTGAAGAAAAAATAACGAACCTCGTACGTTTGCTGCGAAAAAAAATCTTTGATTATTTCTAGCGGAGGATTTCCCCAATGGATTCGACCCATTTTCGAACTTGACCTAGAAATGCGCCATAGAATGTGTGTGCAAAATTTGACAGAAATCCGATAATACGTTAAAAGGTTATAGCGCGAACACAGACAGACAGACACACCCAGACACCCAACCACCCAGACAAACCGTTCGCATAAGAGTCTAATCGACTCTAATAAATCCATTCCGAATTGGAACCCATCGTCCACTCCATATGTATCAAAATCTTCCCCATTTTCTATAACCAAGGCAGTAAAAAATTATCGCCTCCGTGAAACAGACTGCATTCACAGATAGCTACCGTGTTTACGTTATTTTCCGCAGAAAAGAACGGGATTTTTGCTATTCACAGTAGCTGGCTCTCGTTAGTGTAAGAAGCAAAGTGGTTTCCTTGGATACTCAACAGTAATTAAACTGGATGAGTCCTCAGTCACCTCCACAATTCGTAATTTATCTTACAACGTGAGTTTCGCCAAGCAACACAATGCAAGCTTCATTACTACTGTTTTACTTTAATTTCCAAATGCCCAACAAAATGGAAAAGAAAGTGGTCAATATTATTTGGACGTTATTTTAGTCACCAATAAATTGCGGTTTTACGACAGGTTACCAACAACGTGGACACAGGTTGGACCCGGAGACAAAACCTTCCCAAAATTTGGTCTGCTCACCTTATTGGAACTTCTGAGTCAGAAATATTTTTTAAAAAAATGTCGGACTCGAATCCCAATGGCAAGGCTACCAACTATGAGCGCCAGAGATTTCCATGCTTTTATCCATCCCGAAGGTTTGGAAAACACGAATTTCCTATCCCGAAGGTTTAGGTCCCCAAAATATGTAAGGTCGCTAAGGAAGTGGCGATTATTCACAACACACAATGCACAATGCTCGATCCTAATTCACTCCTTACTACATAGCTAGGGGACTATGCACATAGCGTTTACATATTAGGCTATCAGCAGAATTTATCCTGCTGTACCTCGTAGTCAGGGATCCAACCTTTCAGTCAGATTCCACACACTAACTAACCCGAGCCCTCGTTCAGCCTCGTGTTTTATACGCGAGGGAGAACAATAGGCTCCAGCCTGAGGCTACTGGCGAACAGGTTCGATCCGGTTCCAACTGGGTTGCAGTGGACCCGTGTCTCCACCTGGCGGCTGGCAGCTGTCTAATTCCTGTATCTGCAGTAATTGGAAGGCTGGCAGGCCGCCATGATTGAGGCAAGTCGAACTACAAAGTGTTTGCTTCGTGAGTTGCGTGCTGCCGATCATGTAAGCGGTTACAGTAGTGGCTGGTGCTTATTTTTGAGCAACTAATTATGTGACTGGCAAGCCATTTGACCAAGTATTTTTGCTTGATTGCTGTGGCTGTTGGTAAAAAAAACAACCTGATTTAGTAAAACCAAAACCAATAAAACCAATTAAAGGAAAAATGTGGGCTTTTAAAAAATTTAAAATTATTTCCGAAGCAAACAGTCTGCATTAAAGACTGGCCTTGTGAGGAAACAAGATACACTAATCTGAGAAAGAAGGAAAGAGACTGGAACTCGAACCCAGGACTTCCCACTGACCAGACCAGACGCTCTAAGCACTGCGCTACTGATACTGGCTACAGGCTCCAGCCGTTCAGTCTTTCTCAACGATTACCTAAAGGTCTACACAAAGAGTGAAAGCAACATTGCTTCTTTATTTCTCATATTAGTGTATCTTGTTTCCTCACAAGACCATTTTTTAATGCAAAATTATTTATACAAAAATTGATTTAACGAAGGTATGTGGAACATTTTTTTGTTCGATAAGAAAATAAGGAGGGTTCTTGGATTTGTTGCTGCTTGCTTGCTTGCTTCCAATTTCTTAAATTGCTACAGTTTTTTTTTAATAAGAGCAAACCTGCCTCCAAACAAGCAAAAAAAAAAAAAAAAACCTTAAATTCACAAATGTAATAGGTTTTAATTTTCGACCATTGGTTTTAGGCCTTGGTCACAATAAAAAAAGTATAATAAAACAAAAAAAAAAGCTGCTTCATGAGCAAACCCCACAAATCTATCATCTTGGAAGGATTTCATTGTCATTCCATGATGGCGGATTTTTGTGGGGCTTGCTCATCAAGTATAGCTCCCGTTTTATTGTACTTTTCAACTTATTATTGTGCCAGGGGACCTTTCTTTGTTTTTGAAGGGTGGGTTCCCTCCCCCCCAATGGGCTCAATTTTTTTAAGTTATGTTGTTGATGGGCCTATGGCTCTATGCATATCTTGTTTTATTCTATACCACATACGTTTGTTTTATTTTTATTAATTTTAATTGATAAGGGGCCTCTGCCTCTGTGTTGTCCTTACCTTTTTTTTTTTTTTTACCTCCTATCCCCTTTCTGGCATCCTAATTGCTGTCCCACTTACCCCCTCCCCCATTATTAAGGCTGAGTATTAGCGACTCGATTTTCGAGTCCTTTTCAGGCACGTGGGTTCCTGCACCTAACATTATTAAATTAAATCTTAAACGGGAGGTTTCCCGGATCGAATCCCCGGGCTGGCACCTCCCCTTACCAGTTTTCTTCTTCTCTAAAAAAAAAAAATCTGGTATGTTCAAAATTGAGCCGGTTCAGCCATACAAGCATTAATTGCTTCGGCTGACGTAAGGCTCGTCAAAAGAAAGAATCCAGTGGCCGAATGTATCCTGTTGCATTAATGAACTTGTGGCGTTTTTTCCGTGGCATTTTTTGCTTGTTCAAGAGGGAATCCAAGGGACTTAACACATGCTTTTTTCTTTGCAGAAACAACAGGTAGAACATGCTACATTGCAAACGAGGGGTACGAGAAAGAACATTGTACTGCAATAGGGTGCGTCTACATCTGTGATACCGACCTCTGCAATCATTCAACCAGAAATACCATCAGTATTTGGGTTGCAATGATTTGTTTCGTGGCCCACTTTTTATGATACCGTTGTTTAAAAGTTTCCAAAACTGCATGTGTTGTTTTAAATGACTTGTTTGTTGCCAATTTTGACCCAGTAGAAAATAAAAATCTTAAAACACACTCTTCTCTTTTAGTATTTTGGCTGTAACTTATTTCTTGTCCCCCCCCCCCCCCCCCGAATAATAGGTTTGGACTTGGGAGATTGGCAACTGTAGAAATCCTACAAGCAGAAACAAGAATGCCT
>JAHWFP010080065.1:11272-24366 GCA_023313725.1 Lithobius niger
AGCCTACTAGTATAATACAGAATTTTCGTCGACTCGGCAGGGTTTTAGCGACACCAAGCAACAATTAGTGAGAAAATACCTGCAGTCGCTCTCCCAGAGTGTGGGTTAGCTTATGGGAGGGGAGGAAGGGGTGATTCCCCCTCCCCTCCCTCCAAAAAACCGTTTTTTTTTTGCCTGTAAAACCTTAACCGTCAACTAAAATCAAAAGCATAAGCATAATCGTGTGCAAAGTACAGTGGTCAGAGTCTCTTCTCCAAACCAAGTGAATGCAGGTTTGAATCCCACTGCTGACAAAACTAGCATGGTAAAAAAGTACTTTGGGTCCGAAACTAGTGACCATGCATCAACAATGCAGGAAATGAACAAAGAGTGACAATTAAACTTGGCGGGCGAACCACTAGCATGTGGTCCTTTCCTGTCAAAAATAATTGTTCTGAACGTTTTTGTTTCGCAATATCTTTTCGATTTATTGACGGTTGAAGGAGTTGCAGCCAAAAGACTTTTTTGATTTTTTCGGTGGGTAATCACCGATAACTCCTCCCCTCCTAAGCTAACCCCTGGCATATTCTCGTTCAAGGTGCTTGCATAAATAGTTTTTTCTTGGTGTCGTTAAAACGAAAAACCTTATTTGAAGGGTTTTGTTTGGCCTCTACTATCAAGCAGACCATGCTATGCTTGTCAAACCAATGTAAATTGTTTCATCGAAAATAGCAAGCAAAGTGAACGAGATCTCGTTTTACCTGCATTTTGGCGCTGTTAGGTGGGTGGGAGAATTTGTATCTGAAACCCAGGAAATGCACGGGACCAAAATCATTAAATTTTAAGCACAGGCAAAAATCATAGGTTAAGTAGTTCCAACAAATATTCTGAAATTAATATTAAGGGATTGGGAGTCTGTAATACATACCATATCCATAACTACTAGAAAAAAATGAACTGAAAAAAGCACCATTTTTAGCGGTTTTGTTTTGTTCATTCTGCCTTTCAGCAAGTCGCCCCTTACATTCTTGTGGCTTGATGAACTTATTCCGAGGGGGTACCAACTTCATAAATCCGGTGTACAGTTGGTGTGAAATCCGGATTTAATCCATGATAATTTGGAACAAATCCTACAAATCAGGATTTAAATCCATGAAGTCCAGATTTTATTTAAGAAAACACTCGAAAAATCCGGACAAATCCGACTTTAAATCCAAATTATCAGAACTAAATTTTAAAAAATACGTCTTAAATTCGCTTTAATCCGACCAAGTTTGGTGCAAAAATGGAGCAAAAATTAAAGAACCGGTATGTTTACCCAGTTTAAATTCAACAAATCCGGATTAAATTCACGTTTATCCGCCAAATACACAAAACACCGTCTTACATCCAAAAAATTCAACAAGTCCGACTTAAATCGGTATAAATCCAACCAAATACGATCAAGTTTGGTACAAAAATGGGAGCAAAATGTGCTTTTAAATCCAAAAAATCCAGATTAAATCCTCATCCATTGGACAAATCCGAAATCCGGTGTACGCTTTTTCACAAGTTGGTACCCCCTCAACTGGTTCCCACTCCAGCATTCAATGTCGGGCGCATATATTTACGTCGTGAGGTAAAGTTGGTTTGATTTGATCATTTGACATGGTAGGAATTTGCATCCTGAAGTCGGAACTTCCATTCCTGCAGAGGTCTACTGGGACATTTAAAGTGGATGGAATACCAAGATACTCGAACCTTACTGCGTACAGGACTCTTAGAATAAGGTCCTCTCTAAATAACAGATGTATTTTGGTCTATGCCTCCCTCCGAAACCCCCTCTGAATCTGGCAAAGGAGTGGGGGGAGTAGTACAGTACTACTCGCACAATAGCAAAACGTCATGAATGTTTGTAGGCACATTTTCAAGCATTGCACCGTCATCTGCATAAGCTGCCACACTACAGAATAGTGCCACCATACGAATTAACCTGTTCGGAAATACTGCAAAGAGAACCAGATTGAGACAGCTTCCCCGAAGTAACCACACGAATTAACCTGTTCGGAAATACTGCAAACTTCCCCGAAGTAACCATACGAATTAACCTGTTCGGAAATAACTCCAAAGAGAACCAGACTGAGACAGCTTCGCCGAAGTGACCATACGAATTAACTTGTTCGAAATACTGCAAAGAGAACCAGACTGAGGCAGTTTCCCTGAATTAATCATACGAATTAACCTGTTCGGAAATACTGCAAAGAGAACCAGATTGAGACAGCTTCTCCGAAGTAACCATGCGAATTAAATTGTTAGGAATACTGCAAAGAGAACCAGACTGAGGCAGCTTCCCTGAATTAACCTGTTCGGAAATACTGCAAAGAGAACCAGACTGAGACAGCTTCCCCGAAGTAACCATACGAATTAAATTGTTCGGAAATACTGCAAAGAGAACCAGACTGAGACAGCTTCCCCGAAGTAACCATACGAATTAAATTGTTCGGAAATACTGCAAAGAGAACCAGACTGAGGCAGGTTCCCCGAAGTAACCAGACGAATTAAATTGTTCGGAAATACTGCAAAGAGAACCAGACTCAGGCAGCTTCCCTGAATTAACCATACGAATTAAATTGTTCGGAAATACTGCAAAGAGAACCAGACTGAGCCAGCTTCCCTGAAGTAACCATACGAATTAAATTGTTCGGAAATACTGCAAAGAGAACCAGACTGAGCCAGCTTCCCCGAAGTAACCATACGAATTAAATTGTTCGGAAAAACTGCAAAGAGAACCAGACTCAGGCAGCTTCCCTGAATTAACCATACGAATTAAATTGTTCGGAAATACTGCAAAGAGAACCAGATTGAGGCAGCTTCCCCGAAGTAACCAGACGAATTAACCTGTTCGGAAATACTGCAAAGAGAACCAGACTGAGCCAGCTTCCCCGAAGTAACCATACGAATTAAATTGTTCGGAAATACTGCAAAGAGAACCAGACTCAGGCAGCTTCCCTGAATTAACCTTACGAATTAACCTGTTCGGAAATACTGCAAAGAGAACCAGACTGAGACAGTTTCCCCGAAGTAACCACTGCTTGTAGTCTTTATATTACAAACAAAAACAAATGCCATTTTCTCAATTGTACATTTGCTTATTTTAATTGAAAATCGTCAATTTTTAACCGTGTACATTTTAACAAGCAAAGTGAATCTTCAACCACATAACCTTTTTATTTTACGGCACTCTTGACGTTTTTGTTTGCAATCCGTGTACCTTTTTTATGGCATGTAGCAATTTACACCAAATACAATTTAGTCTACGCCTTCTGGCCGGAAGTATTTTTTTTTCTATTTGCAAAGGTGTGAACGTGCGCGCACATGCAGTGATTTGTTGCAATGTTGCTACAAGAAAGCTACTTTGCGTTCCTTTGTTGTTTTGACTTCGGATCAGTTAAACCTTACTTAAAGCAACAAACGAATTCGTTTTTGTTTTCTAACTCTTGCTACTTTGGCGTACCATGGAGTTGTACAAACGAAACAACTTGTACACAAACCAACATGGAAAAAAAACCCTTTATAGTGTCCGCGGCCTATCTTGAGTTCGCCGCAGAACGAACACAGATAATCGATTGTACGTTTTCAGTAGCAGAGTGCCTTGTTGATATCCAAGATGGTTACAAAAACAATGGCGGCCATCGATTAAAGCCACGCCCTCCAGGAAGACGTAGCCGCTCACAAAATACTTGCAGGACTCAAGATACACCGTGCACACTATAATCTTCAGTCTAATTCTTGCAGCTGGCGTTTGTTGGCTGGCATCGTTGAAAAATAACAATGTTTAAAACGATGTAAAAAAAAATCGAATATACTCGTTTAGAGTTCCGTAACCCCTGAACCACTTGACCAACTAGAAAAGGCCTTAGGGAAAAAGCACATTTACAGGTAAATACCTGTAAAATGAGCTAAGCACCAGCTTTATAGGACAAATAGTTTGATCTGTAGAGAGTGTAGTAGAAACGTTTCGTGCCAACAAGAACAAGCCAAAAACGAACTTCATGGTTTCAGCCAAAGTCCAGAACTCCGATTATTTCTGTGGATTTTAATGAATTTTGGTATGCCTTTTGATTAAGTCCAACAAAGCTTACATACCAAATATAAATGAAAGATGTTCACAGACGGCAGAGGTTAAGCTTCAAAATTTCGGCTTTAACATGCGAGGCTGAAGTCAAACCTACCCGAGTACCACTTAACTAATACGTAAAACGTTATTAGTAAAACCCTAAGTAGCAATTTTCAAGTCTTTCATTTACTCTTTCAAGTGTAATCCTCAGTGTATTGGCGAACGTTTTGGTCGAGGCAGTACCATTCTAAACTTAGCGGCCCTTTTGTTAGTTTACGTCTTTGCACAAAGATGGAATGACTAGCAAAATTACCAAAATATCGTTCTTCTTTATCCTTGCATACGGTATCTTCTACTTGCAGTATTGTTTCGCTGCATTCAATAGTCGTATATATACCATGTCTGTGTTAACTGCACTGTAGTGATAGCCTTGAATGCTTGAATAATTATTTAAAGGGGCCTTGGCCCGAAGCCATACACCCCAATTACGACTAATGACTATAGCCTCCCGTGTGTACATTGTACAACAATAGTTTTTCTTGTTTTTGTGTTTTTGTTTTTAGGGAGCATGTACACAGACTGGTTTAACTGCCCCGACGATATGAGAGGAACAATTTAGTTAGAGAAAGAGAAAGATAAACTTTAATTGGCCCAAAGCCACACACCAACTCTAAATTTAAGATACATAACCTAGTACAACAATGTATGTTCACATCTACAGTACCTCCCGTACCCGAATGACGACTCCAAATCTATATTACAACACTCCGCACCGCATCTAGACACACGCTAGTGTGTCGCACAAAGTAAGGCAACAAACTTCACAACAAAAATCACATCAATTCAATTGTCGAGGTTGTAAACCATTGTAGCGCAGCGCCATAGCGTCAGTGTCTTATATCTTGAAGCGTAGTTGGGCACATATCAGGTACTTGAGGAAAAATAATAATGCGGTACAAAAGCTTAAATTGTGTTGAAATCGAGAGCAATGACCCATCTGACAAAAATTAACTCGTGTAGGAATGCCAGCTAAGCTGCTTTCAATGCAAAATCAGACCCTCAATATCGTTGAAAATGTGTTAATGGTTACTAGCTAGCTAGCTAGCTAACTAGTCCGCTCATCCCCATGTTAAATCCCATAGGGTGATTATTCATCGATACCAAGATAACGGGAAGGCTTCCAGCTCTGAAATTGAATGAATGGGTGCAGTACAATACGAACTGCGTACCTTTTATGGTTTGAAGTCTGGGGCCGTAACGGGGATGGCGTGGGAGGGTAAGTACGAAAATATTGTTATAACCACTGTTACGGCCAAAGTACGGCCACTGGACGGCCAAAGTTCGGACTGACAACGTACATACTGACGTGCGTGCCTAGACAAACACTAGTGTATCACGATAAATCTAAACAACGTTGCCAAAGAAATTGTATTCACGTCCAATTCACGAAAAATAAACCAACTGTAAAAACAAAGCAAAATAACAAAGCCAAAAACTGGTAAAGAGGCCACCAAGTTGACAGTGGTTTGGCCTTCAAAGAGTGATATCAACTCACCGAAACTAACTAAGTAAAACAAATTACAACAAAATTAAAACCAAACCCAAAACCTATAAAGAGGTGACTAAGTTGAGAATGGTTCGGCCTATAGGCAAAAGGTAGTAGCAAAGTGTTGAAAACCAATTTCTTGTTGACGTGGCACTTTATTACAAATCTGCACGGTAGCGGAGTTGAGTAAATACACAATTTAAAAAAAAGGAGTGATATTATATCAAAAACCACACTGGTAAAAGGGGCCGCCAAGTTCCGATTGGTTCGGCCCTTCAAAGAAGTGATATCAATACACCAAAACATTCACCAACTTAATCGCACCGAATAATACTTTGGACATTAAATGAAAACTTGAACATTGCAACCGAAAGTAGCAATGTTCTAGTTTTCATTTAACCTTCGAACTATTAGTCGGTGCGATTAACTTGGTGAATGTTTTGGTGTGTTGATATCACTCCTTTGAAGGGCCGAACCATTCGGAACTTGGCGGCCCCTTTTACCAGTTTTGGTTTTTGATATGATTTAATATACACTACTGAAAGACTCCCACATACTGTGTTCATACTCCTCTCCACTGTGTGTGTACATGACTACTATTCATTTGAAGTGTGCGGAGTTATACACAAATCTTGGCCGACCTACAGAAATACGCAATAGCTCGCCTTCTGCCAACCGTAGAGTTGTCAGCAGATATAGCAAGCAACGAAGAAAGAGGGATCCCTTGCTAACCACGGGCGTAGAGAACTCGCTCCACTGAAATAGGAAAGCAGGCCACAGCAACAGCAAATTAATGGTGTGTTTTATAGTTCCACACACATGACACTGGTTGGTGTCACATCAGCGGCTCAGCCAAGCCGAAACCTGTAGTGCGGCAGCAATGTGTGTCCCGTGCGCAGACGAACGCGTCCACGCCTGCCACAGCGTAAGAATGTCAAGCGCCGATACGTATCCACACTGCAGGTGGAGACTAAATAACCTCCTCCCATGGGTTGCTGTAGGACCTCTCACTATTCCGTAACCTCGGGGTTCGAAGACGCAGAATTTTCTTTAAACTTCTCACAGACTGTGTTAGAAAGACTGAACAATTACTGATTACTGTTAAGAACTGCATGCTTGCCAACACAGTCTGCACTGTCGTTTCCTGAAACTCCACTGTGGGCTTTGACCCACGGTATGGACGGAGTCGATATCTGCAAGGCACACCAGAACTTCCAACAGCCACTATACACGACTGGATCCGTCACAGCAAAACTACTTAAAGCAGCTTGCAGTGAACAGATACAAGACCTGGAGTTCATGTAGAGCACAAAATCCGGCAACTGCAGATCCGCCGCAATAGAAATGGCAACCATTTCACAAACAAAGCTCGACGCTACTCCAGTCAGCACCCGCCGCACCTCCACTTTCAGGGACGGGATGCACACACCAATTCCACCAACTGCTGGCTCCAGGTGTAAAGATGCATTACAGCATACTCTGCACGCTTCAACGTTGTTCGGCTGGAAAACCCCGAGCACTTGTGAGCACCATATCCACGGGCATACAGGCCATAGAAGGGCAACATCAGCTTGCTGGCTTAGAAGAAGAGATGCACCTCTACTTGCAGGGCCAAGACACTCATGCGCCCTGCTGCTAAGCGTCTGATAATCCATCAAGGTCCGGGCCAATGGATCACCCAAACTTCTTCTCACATTACGGAGACACAGGGCCAATAAGAGCTCATCTGCACATAGATGGATGGGGGCTCACATGCTTCAACAAACAGCGCGGAAACCGGGGTCGAGATAAGATATCCAGTTACGACATGCAAACACTCATTGATCGCAACTTG
Source organism: Lithobius niger (assembly GCA_023313725.1). Lineage (NCBI taxonomy): Eukaryota > Metazoa > Arthropoda > Chilopoda > Lithobiomorpha > Lithobiidae > Lithobius > Lithobius niger. The sequence goes on from JAHWFP010080065.1 coordinate 18,728, forward strand.
CAAACTACGAAAACGTCTTGGTACAGTTACTAAGATAGGCAGATGGAAGTCCACTAAAGACGGAATAAATCCTTGATACGCCGACCAAAGTACTCCTCGCCTAGCATCACGATGATGGGACAGCCCTCTCAGAACAGGCAGGCGGCACTCAATTCTGTCTCGCAGAACATGCGCGTGCGTGCTCCATCTACTCGAGGCCTCCATCGAGCTGCAACCCTAAGATATTTGACTTTGGAGGATGGTTCAATGACAATGCCATTAACACATACTGAGATTGGCGCCGCTCTGACACTTGCTGATTGGACAAATATGAGGAGTTCTTGCCGTAGCTGGTGCCAATGAGAGCCCTCTTGATGATAGGTTCGCAACTACACGATCTAGAGCATGCTGAGCATGCGCCACAACCGAGCTCGGGTCCAACCCACCAAACCATAACGCAATATCATCGGCATAACAAACAATGTAATTGTCTAAGCCTAATTCTTGCAATACACCATTAACGGCAACGTCGAAGAGAACCGGGCTCAGGCAGCTACCTTGGGACAAGCCTCGATTCGTTGTGGTGTGAGTTGACCAACACCCATTCACTCTTGTTGCAAAAATCCTGTCCCCAGGCAATGCTGAAACAACACTCGACAGCAGACCGGAGACTCCAATGCAGCGAGGGAAGCCTTGACCTTGTCAATACTGACTGCGTCATAGGCTGCTCGAATATCAAGGAAGACTGCAATTACCACTTCTCCGTGAATCCATACTTCATGCACTCCCGATATCAGAAGTAAGATTGCGTGTTGGGCGGACCGACCAGCCCTATAACTAAATTGAATTGGGGACAACAATGATACTCCACATACACTTCTCTCAAACACTTTGCGTACACAGGACAACAGAGCCATGGGTCTGTAGTTGCGAATGTCCGATTTTTGGCTACCACGTTTGTTCACCGGCACTAGCATTGTGAAGAGCAAGGAAGGCGGTAGCAAGCCACCCCCTAAAAGCGTCTGACATAACAGCAACAGGTCATCCTCTGCACAAGCTGGCATGAGCTCGAGTTGACGGTAGCAAATCCCGTCAATCCCCACAACACTACTAGATTTAAATTCGGCAAGTGCAGCGCGAAGCTCAAACACTTTTTTTTTTTTTTTTTTACTTTATTGAGCCTAAGAAGCCTGTACGCTATTCGCTCATATTAAACTGCTACTTACGCTATGACACAGACCCCCGTTACAATGCCAGGATACCACAGAATTGGACGAATACAACTACAACCAATGTACCGTGCAGGGGTGTGGGAAAACCGGGGAAAAAACAACATGGCCCATCACCTACCGAACCGTTGAGTGGCCCTGCAGAACCCTACGACCCTGCGTAACACACACCTCCCTGGACCAACATGTGGTGGGACACCCAGAATCGCCCGTAGCGGATCACCACCTAAATCAGTACCAAATCGCCGGTACCGAGCCCACAAGGGGCAATCTAGTAGAAAGTGGTGAACCGTTTCCTCTCCTCCCCCACACCCACACAAGGCCGACCTGGTCCAGCCCATGCGAGCCCAATACGCTCGGAGCTGTACATGGCCTGTACGAAGACGAGATGCCCAGCTCGCGTCCCGTCGAGAAAGGCTGTTAAGAGTGCTCGGGACCGAAGTCGACGGATGCACTCGAAACAACTGCCGCCCTGTTTCTCCACCAACCCATCTTACACCCCATTCTTCTCCAAAAACCCTCCGCACCACAGGACGTAAGTCCCGTGGGCCCAGGGCTATGACCAGACGTTCCCCCCTGCCCCCCAGCCCAAGTTTCGCAAGACCATCTGCCAACTCATTACCAAAGCTCCCTGAATGACCCTTAACCCACCCGACTAAAGCCGTTTTGCCTTGCACTCCCAAAACGAACAGCTTCCATCCAATCTCATACGCAACCGGGTGAGAACATTGAAGGGAGCGAAAGCTCTTCCGAAGAAAACCCACACCCGCCAAGGAATCCGTCATAACACAGAATTCAGGCAGCCCCAGGTCCATCCCGACATCAAGCGCAACCGAGATTGCAGCCAGTTCCCCCACAAATGCCGACGGGAGTGAAGCAATCGAGAAGCTGTACTCTAACTTAAGTTCCGGGACACACACCCCCACTCCACCCTTGAGATCCACTGGCTGGAAGGAGGCATCACAAAACACCAGGGTACATGTTGGGGGAAACCACCCCCGAGCACCTGCTTCCAAAATGGAAGACTCTGCAACACCTCCCCAGACCCATGGGGCTGGGGGGTTTACCAAGGACGGGACTGGGAGGCCACCAAGAGCCCCCCCGCGGAACAAGGATGCCCCTGCCCCCGGAGCGCCCAGCAGATCACGAGCTGCCTGAGACAGGGACTGATAATCCAGAAGAATGCGTGCAAGGGGGTCCCCCTCTCCCCTTGCAATTGCCCGTTGACACAGCCTCACCAACAACTCCTTAGCCCGCACATCAACCGGGGACTCACCAGTTTCAACATGCAAGGCATTAACAGGCGTAGACGGCAAACACCCTGACACGACCCGCAGGCCTTCATTTAGAGCCACCTGAACCCCACAGAGAGCCTGTCGCGTGCCGACAAGCATTGGAATGTGAAAATCGACACAAGAGCGCAGATACACTCTATAAAAGGAGACCAATGTACCCCGTCTTGCCACTGACTTATTGCTGGCTAGGGACTTCAGCACCCCCAGCCTAGCAGCCACTGTCTTCTTGATCGCAGCCACTTCATGAATCCACCGCAGCTGAGGGTCGAGCCAGTACCCTAAGTACCGAACCTTGGCTGACGACCGAACAACAGTGCCATCAACTGTAATTGTCCCATCACACTGCTGGCCTCGACGGAAAATCATCATCTCCGTCTTAGCACTAGATAGCTGCAGGCCCCTAGTGGCTAGAGCCCTGGAACCACCGTTAACCGCAGTTTCCAGGGCTGCAAGGACTGCTGGGAGGTCAGCACCAGAGAGCCAGACTGCAACATCATCCGCATACGCAACTACATTCACAGACTGGCTCAATTCCACTAGTACAGCATTGATAGCAACCGCAAACAAAACAGGGCTAAGGCAACTGCCTTGAGGCAAGCCTCTGTCAGTGTACCTAACAGCCGACCAGGCCCCACCTACTCTGGTGGCGAACCCTCGCCTCCCCAACAGAGCCAAAACAGCCGCCCGCAATTTCGAGCTGACACCCAGTTCCTTCAGCGAATGAGCGACCCACGCCACATCAACCATGTCGTAGGCCGCCTTAATATCGAGAAAGACAACCACCGCAAAACTATCGTGGAGCCAGGCCTCCCGAATCCCAGACTCGAGGTACAGCATAGCATCTTGTGCCCCTCTGTGCTTTCGAAAGCCAAACTGAGCGCCGAAAAGTCCCGACGTACTCTCCAATTGCCAAACAAGACGGTTAACAAGCATCCTCTCGTAAACCTTACGAGCACACGAGAGGAGGGCAATGGGCCTATAGCTAGTCACAGCTGACCGGACTTTACCCCTACCTAACACTGGGGTAAGAATGGAAAACATCCAAGAGGGCGGCACTGGTGCCCCCTCAAAGCGGCTCTGAAGAAACGCAAGAAACTCCCCACGCTCACTCACGGTCAGCTTTTGAAGCTCCCCGTAAGTGACCCTGTCAACTCCCGGAGCACTGTCAGGACGACAAACACCCAGAGCCATTGCGGATGACTTGCAATGGGTTTAAACAATAGATGTGGTGGTTGTTAGGTTTGATGGCCAACATTGTGTGTATGCTAGGCCAACAAACTACAGCTGCTATGAACAAAATATAACAATCGTACGCTATGCAAAATCTAAACAAAATCATACGAAGCTCAGACACGTGGTCAAACGTTAATTCCTTGGTTACCACGGAGAGTGTCTTTTTCAGAATCCAACGATAACCGTAGGCTATAATCTGCATGAGATATACGATAGTAATCGTTTGCTCTGCATTGGACTAGCGTGTTTGAGGTTAGCAGTTATTAAGTTTCCGTTGACTTAATTTGGATCAAGGTAACCAGGTAAATGAAGTAAAACTTTATTAAGTCTGTCACTTAATGTTATTCTTACAAAATAATACATGAAATGAGAAAGTAATTTCAAAATAGTGTTGTTAAATGTGAAGGGGGACTAAGTATTCAAAGGAGGGGGAATAAGGAGGAACAATAAACAAAGAACATTAGCACCTTCTCCGTTTCGTCCCAAAACGTATTTTCGAGTATTTTTATTATTTTCGTGTCGAAATTCAGATTTTTTTTCTCGCCAGTAAAATGAAAAGTTTCCAATTATTTGTCGTTTTCATATTTTGTTGGGTTGTTCACAGCTAAAAACATCGAGCATGGATGTGTAACCTCAGTCCATAAACTACAGCTGTGGCTGACAGTATTTAGCAATCGCAAAAATTTTTGGTGAAATTTTGGTAATCAACCGGTATTTCCTGTTAAAAGGCCAGTGTTTTATTTTAACCCTTGGTATGTTAGAATAACATGTTCATGCTGATAGTTATCGCGTTTCTTTTGGTTAAACTTGAAACGAGGTAACCAGGTAAATGAAGTGAAATATTAAGTTAGTAACAAGCAATTCTTACAAAGTTCAACATATGAAAGTGTTATCAAGTGTTGGAGATGGCCTAACTATTCAAAGAAGGAGAATAATAAACGTAGAATATTAGAACCTTCTCCATTTCATACGAAAACTGACACGATACGATCAAAAAAATTAGCTCAAGAATTATTTTTAAAGCCGAATTTGTGTCTGAATTTTTCCCAATGAATTAAGGGTAATTGTGTAGGTATCCGAACCACGCTAAATCACTCATTTTGGTACTTACCGACGTAGATCGCCTTTTGAAAACCCGTAAAACGTTTGAAAATCCCGTAAACAACATTGTGTCCTACCCGTGTTAAAGTGGTGGCCATGTTCCAAGATGCAGAGCAGCAGGAAAAGGTAATTTCCAGAAAACGGAATGTAATGTTCCAAACTAATGCTGCCTTGCTCGCGTTGCTCACTTTTAAACAATAGGGCATTCTGGACTGCTTAAATCTCTCATGCTTTTTCTTGTTATTGTCAGTTTCCTGTTTTGTTGTTAGGTTAGGTTGTGTTTGTGGTGTTATTGATGTTAGGTTATGTTTATTGGTGTTGCAGAAAAAAAATAATTTCCGTCTCCTTTCATTGCGATATAAATCAGGTTTTCTTGCTACTCTGTATCCTGCAAGATGGCCGGTGCTTTAACACGGCCGTTTTATCGTGTTTACGTGTTTGAAATGGGTCGAGGATGACGATCTGCGTCGGTTAGTACCAAAAGTGAGCGATTTAGCGTGGTTCGGATAAACATAATTACCCTTTATTTGTCCGCTTTTGTGGTTTCGGTTAAAATACATAGTGCGACTAGTCACCATTGTTTCTTGCAGGAATGGTGTAACCAGATCTAAAGCGACAACCAGCTGCTTTCTTCGGATGAAATCATCGTTTCGACGATACAGAAGCAACCAAAACAGCAGCCACTCATTAGGCCGAGAGGCAAATGAGTGCCGATATCGGCCATGCTGCCGCTTAAATAGAGGACTGCGTCGCAGAGACGCAGTGGGAGCATGCAAGCAGGCGGTTACACACAACCGAAAAA